>SZWC01010427.1:60782-78939 GCA_023375785.1 Penium margaritaceum | reverse complement strand
GGACGGGGATCGGGACTGGGATCGGGACTGGGATCGGGACTGGGATCAAGATTGGGATCGCGACGGGGATCGGGACTGGGATTGGGACTGGGATCGGGATTGGGATCGGGACTGGGATCGCGACTCGGATCGGGACTGGGATCGGGATTGGGATCAGGACTGGGATCGGGACTCAGATCGGGGCTGGGATCGGGGCTGTGATTAGGACGGGGATGAGGGCCGGGATCGGGGCTGGGATAGGGACTGCGACTGAGACTGGTATCGGGACTGGGATCGAGACTAGGATTAGGACAGGGATCGCGACTGGGATCAGGACTGGGATAAGGACTGGGATCGGGACTGGATTCGGTATTGGGATTGGGACAGGGATGGGGACTAGGATCAGGACTGGGTTCGGTATTGGGATTGGAACTGGGATCGGGACTGGGATCGGGATTCAGATCGAGATTGGGTTCGGGACTAGGATCAGGACTGGGATCGGGACTGGGATCGGAGCTGGGATCAGGGCAGGGATCAGGGCTGGGATGGGGTCTGGGATCGTGGCTGGGATCGGGACAGGGATCAAGATTGGGATCAGGACTGGGATCGGGACTGGGATCGGAGCTGGGATCAGGGCAGGGATCAGGGCTGGGATGGGGTCTGGGATCGTGGCTGGGATCGGGACAGGGATCAAGATTGGGATCAGGACTGGGATCGGGACTAACATCGGGACTGGGATCGGGACTGGGATCATGACTGGGATCGGGACTGGGATCGGGACTGGGATCTGGACTATATCAGGATTGGGATCGGGACTGGGATCAGAAGTGGGATCGGGACTAGGATCAAGACAGGGATCAAGACTGGGGCCGAGACCAGATCGGGACACGGATCGGGACTGATATCGACATTGGGATCGGGACTGGGATCGGGACTGGGATCGGGACTTGGATCGCGACTGGGAGGGATCAGGGCATCGGGACCGGGATCGGGACAGGGATCTGGACTGGGATCGGGACTGGGATCGGGACAGGGATCGGGACTGGGATCGGGACTGGGATCGGGACAGGGATCGGGACTGGGATCGGGACTGGGATTAGGACTGGGATCGGGACTGGGATCGGGACTGGGATCGGGACAGGGATCGAAACTGGGCTGGGACTGGGACTGTGACTTGGATCGGGACTGGGATCGGGACTAGGATCGAGACTGGGATTGAGACTGGGATCACGACTGGGGTCGAGACTGGGATCAGGACTGGGATCGGGACAAGGATCGGGACTTAGATCAGAACTAGGATCGAGACTGGGATCGGGACTGGGATCGGGACTGGGATCAGGATTGGGATCGGGATTGGGATCAGGATTGGGATCGAGACTGGGATCAGGACTGGATCGAGACTAGGATCGGGGCTAGGAATAGGGCGGGGATCCGGGCTAGGATCGGGGCTGGGATAAGGGCTGTGATCGGGGCTGGGATCGGGACTGGGATCAGGACTAGGATCGGGACTAGGATTATGGTTGGGATCAGGACTGGGATCGAGACTAGGATTGGGACTGGGATCGGGACTGGGATCGGGACTGGGATCGGAAGTAAGATCAGGATAGAGATCAGGACTATGATCAGGACTAGGATCGGAATTGGAATCAGGACTGGGATCGGGACTGGGATCGCAACTGCGATCGGAACTGGGATCGGGACTAGGATCGGGACTAGGATCGGGACTGGGATCGGGACTGGGATCGGGACTGGGATCAAGCTGGGATCAGGACTGGCATCGGGACTAGGATCGGAATTGTGATCGAGACTGGGATCAGGACAAGGATCGGGATTGAGATCAGGACTGGGATCAGGATAGGATCAGGACTGAGACTGTGACTAGGACCGGGACAGGGACTGGGACTGGGACCGGGATGCGAATCGGGACTGGGATCGGGACTGGGATCAAGACTGCAATCAGGATTGGGATCGAGACTAGGATCGGGACTGGGATCATGACTGGGATCGGAACTGGGACAGGAACTGGGACTGGGACTGGGAATGGGACTGGGACTAGGATTGGGACTAGGACTGGACGTGCGTCTGTGACTACGACTGGGATTGCGACTGGGACTGGGACTCGGACTCGGACTGGGACTGGGACTGGGACTTGGACTGGGACTAGGACTAGAACTGGGACAGGGACCGAGACTGGGATCGGGACTGGGATCGGGACTAGGATCGGGAGTGGGATCGGGACAAGGATCGAGACAGGGATCGCGTTTGGGATTGGGACTGGGATCGGGACTAGAATCGGGACTGGGATCGAGACTGGGATCGGGACTGGGATCGGGACTAGGATCGGGACTGGGATCGAGACTGGGATCGGGACTAGGATCGGGAGTGCGACTGGGACTCTGACTGGGACTGGGACAAGGACTGGGACTAGGACTACGATTGGGACTGCAACTGGGACCGCGATCGGGACTGGGATCGGGACAGGGATCGAGACTGGGATCGGGACTGGGATCGGGACTGGGTTCGGGACTGGGATCGGGACTGGGATCGGGACAGGGATCAGGACTGGGATTGGGACTGGGATCGGGACTGGGTTCGGGACTGGGATCGGGACTAGGATCGGGACTATGATCAGGACTCGGATCGGGACTGGGATCAGGACTGGGATCGGTACTCGGATCGGGACTCGGATCAGGACTGGGATCGGGACTTGGATCGGAACCGGGATCGGAACTGGGATCGGGACTTGGATCGGAATTGGGATCCGGACTGGGATCGGGACTAGGATCGGGACTGGGATCGCGACTGGGATCGGGACTGGGATCAAGACTTGGATCGGGACTGGGATTGGGACTAGGATCGAGACTTGGATCGTGACTGGGATCGGGTCTGGCATCGGGACTGGGATCAGGACATGGGTCGGAATTGGGATCAGGACTGGGATCAGGATTAGGATCAGAACTGGGATCGGGACTGGGATCGGGGCTGGGATCGGGACTGTGATCGGGACTCTTATTGGGGCTGGGATCAGGACTGGGATCAGGACTACGATCGGGACTGGGGACGGGACTGGGATCGCGACTAGGATCAGGACAAGGATCGCGACTGGGATCGGAATGGGGATCGGGACTGGGATCGGAACTAGGATCTGGGCTGGGATCGGGACTGAGATTGGGACTGGGATCGCGACTGTGATCGGGACTGGGATCCGGACTTGGATCAGGGCTGTGATCGGGACTAGGATCAGGACTGGGATCGTGACTGGGATTTGGACTGGGATCGGGACTGGGATCGGGACTAGGATCGGGACTGGGACTGGGACTGGGACTGGGACTGGGACAAGGACTGGGACTGGGACTAAGACTGGGACTGCAACTGGGACTGCGACTGAACTTGGACTGGGATCGGGACTGGGATCGGGACTCGGATCGGGACTCGGATCGGTACTGGGATTGGGACTGGGATGGGGACTGGGATCCGGACAGGGATCGGGACAAGGATGAGGACTAGGCTGGGGACTGGGATCTGGACTAGGATCGGGACTAGGATCGGGACTGGGATCGGAACTGGGATCGGGACTGGGATTGGGACTAGGATCGGGACTCGGATCGTGACTGGGATCGTGACTGGGATCGGGACAGGGATCGGGACTGGGATCGGGACTGGGATCGGGACTAGGATCGGGACTGGGATCGGGACTAGGATCGGGACAGGGATCGGGACTGGGATCGGGACTGGGATCGGGGCTGTGATCAGGGCTGGGATCAGGACTGGGATCGGGACTAGGATCGGGACTGGGATCGGGACTGGGATTGGGACTGGGATTGGGACTAGGATCGGGACTCGGATCGGGACTGGGATCGGGACTGGGATCGGGACAGGGATGTGGGCTGGGATCGGGACTGGGATCGGACCTGGGATCGCGACAGGGCTCGGGACTGGGATCCGGACTGGGATCGGGACTTTGATCGGGACTAGGATCGGGACTGGGATCGGAACAGGGATCGGGACTGGGATTGGGGCTGTAGTAAGGGTAGGGATCGAGACTCGGATCGGGTCTTGGATCAGGGCATGGATCAGGCCTTAGATCAGGACTGGGATCAGGACTGGGATCAGGACTAGGATCGGGACTGGGCTCAGGACTAGGATCGGGACTGGGATCGGGACTGGGATGGGGACTCGGATCGGGACTGGGATCGGGGCTGTGATCGGAACTGGGATCGGGACTCGGATTGGGACTAGGATCAGGCCTGGGATCGGGACAGGGATGAGGACTGGGATCGGGACTGGGATCGGGGCTGTGATCGGAACTGGGATCGGGACTCGGATTGGGACTAGGATCAGGCCTGGGATCGGGACAGGGATGAGGACTGGGATCGGGACTGGGATCGAGACTGGGATCGTGACTTGGATCAGGACTAGGATCAAGAGAGGGATCGGGACTAAGATCAAGACAAGCATCGGGACTGGGATCGGGAATGGGATCGAGACTAGGATCGGGACTGGGATTGGGATAGGGATCAGGACCTGGATCGGGACTCAGATCGGGACAGGAATCGGGACTGAGACCGCGACTGGGACCGGGACTAGGACCGGGACTGGGACCGGGACTTGGAGCATGACTTTGATTGGGACTGGGATCGGGACTGGGATCGAGAGTGGGATCGGGACTAGGATCAGGACTGGGATCGTGACTTGGATCGGGACTGGGATCGGACTAGGATCAGGACGGGGATCGGGACTGGGATCGAGACTAGGATCGGGGCTGGGATCGGGGCTGGGATCGGGGCTGGGATCAGGACTGGGATCGGGGCTAGTATCAGGACTGTGATCGAGACTAGGATCAGGACTAGGATCAGGACTGGGATCGAGACTAGGATCGGGACTTGGATCGGGACTAGGATCGGGACTGGGATCGGGACTAAGATCGGGACTGGGATCGGGATTGTTATCGGGACTTGGATCAGGACGGGGATCAGGACTAGGATCATTACTGGGATCAGGAATGGGACTGGGACTATGATCGGGGCTGGGATCGGGGCTGGGATCGGGGGTGTGATCGGGGCAGAGATTGGGACTATGATCGGGACTTGGATCGGGACTGGGATCGGGACTGGATCGGGACTAGGATCGGGGCTGGGATCGGGACTGGGATCAGGACTGGGATCGAGACTGGGATCGGGACTGGGATCGGGACTGAGATCGGGACTGGGATCGAGACTGGGATCGAGACTGGGATCGGGACTGGGATCGGGACTGAGATCGGGACTGGGATCGAGACTGGGATCGAGACTGGGATCGGGACTGGGATCGGGACTGAGATCGGGACTGGGATCGAGACTGGGATCGAGACTGGGATCGGGACTGGGATCGGGACTGAGATCGGGACTGGGATCGAGACTGGGATCGAGACTGGGATCGGGACTGGGATCGGGACTGAGATCGGGACTGGGATCGAGACTGGGATCGAGACTGGGATCGGGACTGGGATCGGGACTGAGATCGGGACTGGGATCGAGACTGGGATCGAGACTGGGATCGGGACTGGGATCGGGACTGAGATCGGGACTGGGATCGAGACTGGGATCGAGACTGGGATCGGGACTGGGATCGGGACTGAGATCGGGACTGGGATCGAGACTGGGATCGAGACTGGGATCGGGACTGGGATCGGGACTGAGATCGGGACTGGGATCGAGACTGGGATCGAGACTGGGATCGGGACTGGGATCGGGACTGAGATCGGGACTGGGATCGAGACTGGGATCGAGACTGGGATCGGGACTGGGATCGGGACTGAGATCGGGACTGGGATCGAGACTGGGATCGAGACTGGGATCGGGACTGGGATCGGGACTGAGATCGGGACTGGGATCGAGACTGGGATCGAGACTGGGATCGGGACTGGGATCGGGACTGAGATCGGGACTGGGATCGAGACTGGGATCGAGACTGGGATCGGGACTGGGATCGGGACTGAGATCGGGACTGGGATCGAGACTGGGATCGAGACTGGGATCGGGACTGGGATCGGGACTGAGATCGGGACTGGGATCGAGACTGGGATCGAGACTGGGATCGGGACTGGGATCGGGACTGAGATCGGGACTGGGATCGAGACTGGGATCGAGACTGGGATCGGGACTGGGATCGGGACTGAGATCGGGACTGGGATCGAGACTGGGATCGAGACTGGGATCGGGACTGGGATCGGGACTGAGATCGGGACTGGGATCGAGACTGGGATCGGGATTGGGATTAGGACTGGGATCGGGACTAGGATCAGGACTGGGATCGGGACTGGGACCGGGAGTAGGTTCAGGACTGGGATCAGGTCTGGGATCGGGACTGGGATCGGGACTGGGATCGGGACTGAGATCAGGACTGGGATCGGGACTGGGATAAGGACTGGGATCAAGACTGGGTTCGGGACTGGGACAGGGACATGGATCGGGACTGAGATCGGGACAGGGATCGAGACTGGGATCGAGACTGGGATCGGGACTAGGATCAGGACTGGGATTGGGACTAGGATCTGGATTGGGACTGGGACTGGGACTGGGACTTGGACTAGGAGTGGGACTACGACTAGGACTGAGACAAGGACTGGGATCGGGACTAGGATCGGGACAGAGATCGGGACTAGGATCGGGACTAGGATTGGGACAAGGATCGGGACTGGGATCGGGACAGGAATCAGGACTGAGATCGGGACTCGGATCGGGACTGGGATCGGGACTAAGATCAGGACTAGGATCGGGACTAGGATCGAGACTAAGATCGGGACTTGGATCAAGAATGGGATCCGGACTGGGATCGGGACTCGGATCCGGACTGGGATCGGGACTGGGATCGGGACTAGGGTCAGGACTGGGATCCGGACTGTGATCGGGACTTGGATCGGGACTTGGATCGGGACTGCTATCAGGATTGGGATCAAGGCTAGGATCGGGACTGGGATCAGGACTTGGATCGGGACTGGGATCGGGACTGGGATCAGGACTGGAATGAGGACTAGGATCCGGACTGGGATCAGGACTAGGATGGGGACTGGGATCGGGACTGGGATTGGGACTGGGATTGGGGCTGGGATTGGGACTTGGATTCGGACTGGGATCGAGACTGGGATCGGGACTGGGATCGGGACTGTGATCAAGACTGGGATCAGGACTGGAATCGTTACTGGGATCAGGAATGGGACTGGGACTGTGATCGGGATTGGGATCTGGGCTGGGATCGGGGCTGTGATCGGGGCAGAGATTGGGACTGGGATCAGGACTGGGATCGGGACTGGGATCAGGACTGGGATCGAAACTGGGATCGGGACTGGGATTGCGACTGGGATCAGAACTAGGATCGGGACTGGGATCGCGACTCTGATCAGGATTGGGATCAGGACTGAGATCGGGACTGGGATCGAGACTAGGATCGGGACTGGGAGCAGGACTCGGATCAGGGCTGGGATCAGGGCTGTGATCGAGAGTGGGATCAGGGCTAGGATTGGGGTTGGGATCGGGGCCGGGATCGGGACTGCGATCGAGACTGGGATCAGGACAAGGATCGGGACTAGGATCAGGACAGGGATCGCGACTGGATCAGGACTGGGATCGGGACTGGAATCGGGACTTGGATCGGGACTGGGATCAGGGCTGGGATCGGGACTGGGATCGGGACTGGGATCGGGACTAGGATCGGGACTGGGATCAGGACTGGGATCAGGACTAGGATCAGGACTGGGATCGGGACTGGGACTAGGACTGGGATCGGGACTGGGATCGGGACATGGATCGAGACTGGGATCGGGACTCGAAGCAGGACTAGGATCGGGACTGGGATCGGGACTGGGATTGGGACTAGGATCAGGACAGGGATCGGGACTGGGATCGGGACAAGGATCGGGACTGGGATCAAGACTAGGATCGGGACTGGGATCAGGACTGGGATCAGGACTAGGATCAGGACTGGGATCGGGACTGGGACTAGGACTGGGATCGGGACTGGGATCGGGACATGGATCGAGACTGGGATCGGGACTCGAAGCAGGACTAGGATCGGGACTGGGATCGGGACTGGGATTGGGACTAGGATCAGGACAGGGATCGGGACTGGGATCGGGACAAGGATCGGGACTGGGATCAAGACTAGGATCGGGACTGGGATCAGGACTGGGATCAGGACTAGGATCAGGACTGGGATCGGGACTGGGACTAGGACTGGGATCGGGACTGGGATCGGGACATGGATCGAGACTGGGATCGGGACTCGAAGCAGGACTAGGATCGGGACTGGGATCGGGACTGGGATTGGGACTAGGATCAGGACAGGGATCGGGACTGGGATCGGGACAAGGATCGGGACTGGGATCAAGACTAGGATCGGGACTGGGATCAGGACTGGGATCAGGACTAGGATCAGGACTGGGATCGGGACTGGGACTAGGACTGGGATCGGGACTGGGATCGGGACATGGATCGAGACTGGGATCGGGACTCGAAGCAGGACTAGGATCGGGACTGGGATCGGGACTGGGATTGGGACTAGGATCAGGACAGGGATCGGGACTGGGATCGGGACAAGGATCGGGACTGGGATCAAGACTAGGATCGGGACTGGGATCAGGACTGGGATCAGGACTAGGATCAGGACTGGGATCGGGACTGGGACTAGGACTGGGATCGGGACTGGGATCGGGACATGGATCGAGACTGGGATCGGGACTCGAAGCAGGACTAGGATCGGGACTGGGATCGGGACTGGGATTGGGACTAGGATCAGGACAGGGATCGGGACTGGGATCGGGACAAGGATCGGGACTGGGATCAAGACTAGGATCGGGACTGGGATCAGGACTGGGATCAGGACTAGGATCAGGACTGGGATCGGGACTGGGATCCAGAATGGGATCGGGATTGGGATCAGGACTGGGATCGGGACTGGGATCGGCACTGGCATTGGGACAAGGATCGGGACATGGATGAGGACTGGGATTGGGACTGGGATCGGGACAAGGATCGGGACTGGGATCAAGACTAGGATCGGGACAGGGATCGGGACTGGGACCGGGACAGCGACCGGGATTGGGACCGGGACTAGGACCAGGACTGTGACCGGGACGGGGACCGGGACTTGGATCGGGAGTGAGATCGGGACAGGGATCGAGACTGGGATCGGGACTGGGATCAGGACTAGGATCAGGACTGGGATTGGGACTAGGATCTGGATTCGGACTGGGACTGGGACTGGGACTGGGACTAGGAGTGGGACTACAACTAGGACTGGGACAAGGACTAGGATCGGGCCTAGGATCGGGATAGAGATCGAGACTAGGATCGGGACTATGATTGGGACAAGGATCGGGACTGGGATCGGGACAGGAATCGAGACTGGGATCGGGACTCGGATCAGGACAGGGATCGGGACTATGATCAGGACTAGGATTGGGACTAGGATCGGGACTAAGATCGGGACTGGGATCGGGAATTGGATCAAGACTGCGATCCGGACTGGGATCGGGACTGGGATTGGGACTAGGATCGGGACTAGGATCCTGACTGGGATCGGGACTGGAATCGGGACTGGGGTCATGACTGGGATCTAAAGTGTGATCGGGACTTGGATCGGGACTTGGATCGGGACTGGGATCAGGACTGTGATCAAGGCTAGGATCGGGACTGGGATCGGGACTCAGATCGGGACTGGGATCGGGACTGGGATCAGGACTGGAATGAGGACTCGGATCGGGACAGGGATCAGGACTGGGATCGAGACTGGGATCAGGACTAGGATCAGGACTGGGATCGGGGCTAGGATCAGGACTGGGATCGAGACTGGGATCAGGACTAGGATCAGGACTGGGATCGGGGCTAGGATCAGGACTGGGATCGAGACTGGGATCAGGACTAGGATCAGGACTGGGATCGGGGCTAGGATCAGGACTGGGATCGAGACTGGGATCAGGACTAGGATCAGGACTGGGATCGGGGCTAGGATCAGGACTGGGATCGAGACTGGGATCAGGACTAGGATCAGGACTGGGATCGGGGCTAGGATCAGGACTGGGATCGAGACTGGGATCAGGACTAGGATCAGGACTGGGATCGGGGCTAGGATCAGGACTGGGATCGAGACTGGGATCAGGACTAGGATCAGGACTGGGATCGGGGCTAGGATCAGGACTGGGATCGAGACTGGGATCAGGACTAGGATCAGGACTGGGATCGGGGCTAGGATCAGGACTGGGATCGAGACTGGGATCAGGACTAGGATCAGGACTGGGATCGGGGCTAGGATCAGGACTGGGATCGAGACTGGGATCAGGACTAGGATCAGGACTGGGATCGGGGCTAGGATCAGGACTGGGATCGAGACTGGGATCAGGACTAGGATCAGGACTGGGATCGGGGCTAGGATCAGGACTGGGATCGAGACTGGGATCAGGACTAGGATCAGGACTGGGATCGGGGCTAGGATCAGGACTGGGATCGAGACTGGGATCAGGACTAGGATCAGGACTGGGATCGGGGCTAGGATCAGGACTGGGATCGAGACTGGGATCAGGACTAGGATCAGGACTGGGATCGGGGCTAGGATCAGGACTGGGATCGAGACTGGGATCAGGACTAGGATCAGGACTGGGATCGGGGCTAGGATCAGGACTGGGATCGAGACTGGGATCAGGACTAGGATCAGGACTGGGATCGGGGCTAGGATCAGGACTGGGATCGAGACTGGGATCAGGACTAGGATCAGGACTGGGATCGGGGCTAGGATCAGGACTGGGATCGAGACTGGGATCAGGACTAGGATCAGGACTGGGATCGGGGCTAGGATCAGGACTGGGATCGAGACTGGGATCAGGACTAGGATCAGGACTGGGATCGGGGCTAGGATCAGGACTGGGATCGAGACTGGGATCAGGACTAGGATCAGGACTGGGATCGGGGCTAGGATCAGGACTGGGATCGAGACTGGGATCAGGACTAGGATCAGGACTGGGATCGGGGCTAGGATCAGGACTGGGATCGAGACTGGGATCAGGACTAGGATCAGGACTGGGATCGGGGCTAGGATCAGGACTGGGATCGAGACTGGGATCAGGACTAGGATCAGGACTGGGATCGGGGCTAGGATCAGGACTGGGATCGAGACTGGGATCAGGACTAGGATCAGGACTGGGATCGGGGCTAGGATCAGGACTGGGATCGAGACTGGGATCAGGACTAGGATCAGGACTGGGATCGGGGCTAGGATCAGGACTGGGATCGAGACTGGGATCAGGACTAGGATCAGGACTGGGATCGGGGCTAGGATCAGGACTGGGATCGAGACTGGGATCAGGACTAGGATCAGGACTGGGATCGGGGCTAGGATCAGGACTGGGATCGAGACTGGGATCAGGACTAGGATCAGGACTGGGATCGGGGCTAGGATCAGGACTGGGATCGAGACTGGGATCAGGACTAGGATCAGGACTGGGATCGGGGCTAGGATCAGGACTGGGATCGAGACTGGGATCAGGACTAGGATCAGGACTGGGATCGGGGCTAGGATCAGGACTGGGATCGAGACTGGGATCAGGACTAGGATCAGGACTGGGATCGGGGCTAGGATCAGGACTGGGATCGAGACTGGGATCAGGACTAGGATCAGGACTGGGATCGGGGCTAGGATCAGGACTGGGATCGAGACTGGGATCAGGACTAGGATCAGGACTGGGATCGGGGCTAGGATCAGGACTGGGATCGAGACTGGGATCAGGACTAGGATCAGGACTGGGATCGGGGCTAGGATCAGGACTGGGATCGAGACTGGGATCAGGACTAGGATCAGGACTGGGATCGGGGCTAGGATCAGGACTGGGATCGAGACTGGGATCAGGACTAGGATCAGGACTGGGATCGGGGCTAGGATCAGGACTGGGATCGAGACTGGGATCAGGACTAGGATCAGGACTGGGATCGGGGCTAGGATCAGGACTGGGATCGAGACTGGGATCAGGACTAGGATCAGGACTGGGATCGGGGCTAGGATCAGGACTGGGATCGAGACTGGGATCAGGACTAGGATCAGGACTGGGATCGGGGCTAGGATCAGGACTGGGATCGAGACTGGGATCAGGACTAGGATCAGGACTGGGATCGGGGCTAGGATCAGGACTGGGATCGAGACTGGGATCAGGACTAGGATCAGGACTGGGATCGGGGCTAGGATCAGGACTGGGATCGAGACTGGGATCAGGGTTAGGATCAGGACTGGGATCGGGACTCGGATCGAGACTGGGATCGGGACTGGGATCGGGGCTGGGATTGGGACTGGGATCTGGGTTAGGATCGGGACTGGGATCGAGACTGAGATCGGGACTGGGATCGGGACTGGGATCGGGACTGGGATCGGGACTGGGATCGGGACTGGGATCGGGACTAGGATCGATATTCGGATCCGGACTGGGATCGGCACTGGGATCAGGACTGGGATCGAGACGGGGATCAAGACTGGGATCGGGACGGGGATCGGGACTGGGATCAGGACAGGGATCGGGACTGGGACCGAAACTGGGACCGGGACTGGGACTGGGACTGGGACCGGGACTAGGCCCGGGACTAGGATCGTACCTCGCATTAGGGCTGGGATTGGGACTGGGATCTGGGTTGGGATCGGGACTAGGATCGGGACTGGGATCGGGATTGGGATCAGGACTGAGATCGGGACTAGGATCAGGACTGGGATCGGAACTGGGACCGGGACTAGGATCAGGACTGGGATCAGGACTGGGATCGGGACTGGGATCGGGACTGGGATCGGGACTGAGATCAGGACTGGGATCGGGACTGGGATAGGGACTCGGATCAAGACTGGGTTCGGGACTGGGACCGGGACTAGGATCGGGACTGGGATCGGGACAAGGATCGGGACTGGGATCGAGACCAGGATCGGGACAGGGATCGGGACTCGGACCGGGACAGCGACCGGGATTGGGACCGGGACTGGGACCGGGACAGGGACCGGGATGGGGACCGGGACATGGATCGGGACTGAGATCGGGATAGGGATCGAGACTGGGATTGAGACTGGGATCGGGACTAGGATCAGGACTAGGATTGGGACTAGGATCTGGATTGGGACTGGGACTGGGACTGGGACTGGGACTAGGAGTGGGACTACGACTAGGACTAAGACAAGGACTGGGATCGGGACTAGGATCGGGACAGAGATCGGGACTAGGATCGGGACTAGGATTGGGGGAAGGATCGGGACTGGGATCGGGACAGGAATCGGGACTCGGATCGGGACTCGGATCGGGACTGGGATCGGGACTAAGATCACGACTAGGATTGGGACTAGGATCGAGACTAAGATCGGGACTTGGATCAAGATTGGGATCCGGACTGGGATCGGGACTGGGATCGGGACTAGGATGGGGACTGGGATCCTGACTGGGATCGGGACTGGAATCGGGACTAGGGTCAGGACTGGGATCCGGACTGTGATCGGGACTTGGATCGGGACTTGGATCGGGACTGGGATCAGGACTGGGATCAAGGCTAGGATCGGGACTGGGATCGGGACTGGGATCGGGACTGGGATCGGGACTGGGATCAGGACTGGAATGAGGACTGGGATCCGGACTGGGATCAGGACTAGGATCGGGACTAGGATCAGGACTGGGATCAAGACTGGGATCGGGACTGTGATCAAGACTGGGATCAGGACTGGAATGAGGACTGGGATCCGGACTGGGATCAGGACTAGGATGGGGACTGGGATCGGGACTGGGATTGGGACTGGGATTGGGGCTGGGATTGGGACTTGGATTGGGACTGGGATCGGGACTGGGATCAAGACTGGGATCGGGACTGTGATCAAGACTGGGATCAGGACTGGGATCGTTACTAGGATCGGGAATGGGACTGGGACTGTGATCGGGATTGGGATCGGGGCTGGGATCGGGGCTGTGATCGGGGCAGAGATTGGGACTGGGATCAGGACTGGGATCGGGACTAAGATCAGGACTGGGATCGAAACTGGGATCGGGACTGGGATTGCGACTGTGATCAGAACTGGGATCGGGACTGGGATCGCGACTGGGATAGAGACTAGGATCGGGACAAGGATCAGGACTCGGATCAGGGCTGGGATCAAAGCTGTGATCGGGAGTGGGATCAGGGCTAGGATTGGGGCTGGGATCGGGGCTGGGATCGGGACTGCGATCAAGACTGGGATCAGGACAGGGATCGGGACTAGGATCAGGACAGGGATCGCGACTGGATCGAGACTGGGATCGGGACTGGAATCGGGACTTGGATCGGGACTGGGATCAGGGCTGGGATCAGGACTGGGATCGGGACTGGGATCAGGACTGGGATTGGGACTGGGATCAGGACTGGGATGGGGACTAGGATCGGGACTGAGATCGGGACTGGGATCGGGGCTGGGGTTAAGGCAATGATAAGGACTGGGATCAGGGCTCTGATCAGGGCTGGGATCGGGACTGGGATCGGGACTGGGATCGGGAATGGGATCGGGACTAGGATCGGAACTGGGATCGGGACAGGGATTGGGACTGGGATCGGGACTGTGATCGGGACTGGGATCGGGACTAGGATCGGGACTGGGATCGGGACTGGGATCGGGACTAGGATCGGGACTGGGATCGGGACTGGGATCGGGACTAGGATCGGGACTGGGATCGTGACTGGGATCGGGACTGGGATCGGGACTGGGATCGGGACATGGATCGAGACTGGGATCGGGACTCGAAGCAGGACTAGGATCGGGACTGGGATCGGGACTGGGATCGAGACTGGCATCGGGACTTGGATCGGGACTGGGGTCAGGACTTGGATCGGGACTGGGATCGGGACTGGGATTGGGACTAGGATCAGGACAGGGATCGGGACTGGGATCGGGACAAGGATCGGGAGTGGGACCGGGACTGGGACCGGGACTGAGACTGGGACTTGGATCGGGACTGGGACCGGGACTGGGATCGTGACTTGGATCGGGACTGTGATCGAGACTGGGATCGAGACTGGGATCGGGACTAGGATCAGGACTGCGATCGTGACTGGGACTAGGACTGGGATCGGGACTGGGATCGGGACTAGGATCAGGACTGCGATCGTGACTGGGACTAGGACTGGGATCGGGACTGGGATCGGGACTAGGATCGGGACTTGGACTGGGACTGGGACTGGGAATGGGACAAAGAATGGGACTAGGACTACAACTGGGACTAAAACTGGGACTGCGACTGAACCAACGACTGGGATCGGGACTGGGATTGGGACTGGGATCGGGACTGGGCTCGGACTGGGACCGGGACTGGGACCGGGACAGGGACCGGGACTGGGACCAGGACTGGGACCGAGACTGGGACCGTGACTTGGATCGGGACTGGGATCGGACTAGGATCGAGACTGGGATCGAGACTGGGATCAAGACTGGGATCGAGACAGGGATCGGGACTGGGATCGGGACAAGGATCGGGACTGGGATCAGAACTAGGATCGGGACTGGGAACGGGACTGGGATCGGGACTGGGATCAAGATTGGGATCGGGACTGGGATCGGGATTGGGATCGAGACTGGGATCAGGACTGGATCGGGACTGGGATCGGGGCTAGGATCAGGGCTGGGATCGAGGCTAAGATCGGGGCTGGGATGAGGGCTGTGATCGGGGCTGGGATCGGGACTGGGATCGGGTCTAGGATCGGGACTGGGATCAGGACTGGGATCGAGACTAGGATCGAGACTGGGATCAGGGTTAGGATCAGGACTGGGATCGGGGCTGGGATTGGGACAGGGATCGAGACTAGGATCGAGACTGGGATCAGGGTTAGGATCAGGACTGGGATCGGGGCTGGGATTGGGACAGGGATCGAGACTAGGATCGAGACTGGGATCAGGGTTAGGATCAGGACTGGGATCGGGGCTGGGATTGGGACAGGGATCGAGACTAGGATCGAGACTGGGATCAGGGTTAGGATCAGGACTGGGATCGGGGCTGGGATTGGGACAGGGATCGAGACTAGGATCGAGACTGGGATCAGGGTTAGGATCAGGACTGGGATCGGGGCTGGGATTGGGACAGGGATCGAGACTAGGATCGAGACTGGGATCAGGGTTAGGATCAGGACTGGGATCGGGGCTGGGATTGGGACAGGGATCGAGACTAGGATCGAGACTGGGATCAGGGTTAGGATCAGGACTGGGATCGGGGCTGGGATTGGGACAGGGATCGAGACTAGGATCGAGACTGGGATCAGGGTTAGGATCAGGACTGGGATCGGGGCTGGGATTGGGACAGGGATCGAGACTAGGATCGAGACTGGGATCAGGGTTAGGATCAGGACTGGGATCGGGGCTGGGATTGGGACAGGGATCGAGACTAGGATCGAGACTGGGATCAGGGTTAGGATCAGGACTGGGATCGGGGCTGGGATTGGGACAGGGATCGAGACTAGGATCGAGACTGGGATCAGGGTTAGGATCAGGACTGGGATCGGGGCTGGGATTGGGACAGGGATCGAGACTAGGATCGAGACTGGGATCAGGGTTAGGATCAGGACTGGGATCGGGGCTGGGATTGGGACAGGGATCGAGACTAGGATCGAGACTGGGATCAGGGTTAGGATCAGGACTGGGATCGGGGCTGGGATTGGGACAGGGATCGAGACTAGGATCGAGACTGGGATCAGGGTTAGGATCAGGACTGGGATCGGGGCTGGGATTGGGACAGGGATCGAGACTAGGATCGAGACTGGGATCAGGGTTAGGATCAGGACTGGGATCGGGGCTGGGATTGGGACAGGGATCGAGACTAGGATCGAGACTGGGATCAGGGTTAGGATCAGGACTGGGATCGGGGCTGGGATTGGGACAGGGATCGAGACTAGGATCGAGACTGGGATCAGGGTTAGGATCAGGACTGGGATCGGGGCTGGGATTGGGACAGGGATCGAGACTAGGATCGAGACTGGGATCAGGGTTAGGATCAGGACTGGGATCGGGGCTGGGATTGGGACAGGGATCGAGACTAGGATCGAGACTGGGATCAGGGTTAGGATCAGGACTGGGATCGGGGCTGGGATTGGGACAGGGATCGAGACTAGGATCGAGACTGGGATCAGGGTTAGGATCAGGACTGGGATCGGGGCTGGGATTGGGACAGGGATCGAGACTAGGATCGAGACTGGGATCAGGGTTAGGATCAGGACTGGGATCGGGGCTGGGATTGGGACAGGGATCGAGACTAGGATCGAGACTGGGATCAGGGTTAGGATCAGGACTGGGATCGGGGCTGGGATTGGGACAGGGATCGAGACTAGGATCGAGACTGGGATCAGGGTTAGGATCAGGACTGGGATCGGGGCTGGGATTGGGACAGGGATCGAGACTAGGATCGAGACTGGGATCAGGGTTAGGATCAGGACTGGGATCGGGGCTGGGATTGGGACAGGGATCGAGACTAGGATCGAGACTGGGATCAGGGTTAGGATCAGGACTGGGATCGGGGCTGGGATTGGGACAGGGATCGAGACTAGGATCGAGACTGGGATCAAGACTGGGATCCGGACTGGGATCGGGACTCGAAGCAGGACTAGGATCGGGACTTGGACTGGGTCTGGGACTGGGAATGGGACAAAGACTGGGACTAGGACTACAACTGGGACTGAAACTGGGACTGCGACTGAACCAACGACTGGGATCGGGACTAGGACCGGGACTGGGACTGAGACTGGGATCAGGACTGGATCGGGACTGGGATCGGGACTGGGATCGGGGCTAGGATCAGGGCTGGGATCGAGGCTAAGATCGGGGCTGGGATGAGGGCTGTGATCGGGGCTGGGATCGGGACTGGGATCGGGACTAGGATCGGGACTGGGATCAGGACTGGGATCCAGACGGGGATCGAGACTGGGATCCGGACGGGGATCGGGACTGGGATCAGGACAGGGATCGGGACTGGGACCGGGACTCGGACCGGGAGTGGGACTGGGACTGGGACCGGGACTAGGCCCGGGACTAGGATCGTAGCTCACATTACGGCTCGGATCGGGACTGGGATCTGGATTGGGATCGGGACTGGGATCGGGACTGCGATCGGGGTTGGGATCAGGACTGGGATCGGGACTAGGATCAGGACTGGGATCGGGACTGGGACCGGGACTAGGATCGGGAC
>SZWC01010427.1:29045-60679 GCA_023375785.1 Penium margaritaceum | reverse complement strand
TGGGATCGGGATTGGGATCAGGACTGGGATCGGGACTGGGATCGGCACTGGCATTGGGACAAGGATCGGGACATGGATGAGGACTGGGATTGGGACTGGGATCGGGACAAGGATCGGGACTGGGATCGAGACTAGGATCGGGACAGGGATCGGGACTGGGACCGGGACAGCGACTGGGATTGGGACCGGGACTGGGACAGGGACTGTGACCGGGACGGGGACCGGGACTTGGATCGGGATTGAGATCGGGACAGGGATCGAGACTGGGATCGGGACTGGGATCGGGACTAGGATCAGGACTGGGATTGGGACTAGGATCTGGATTCGGACTGGGACTGGGACTGGGACTGGGACTAGGAGTGGGACTACGACTAGGACTGGGACAAGGACTGGGATCGGGCCTAGGATCGGGATAGAGATCGGGACTAGGATCGGGACTAGGATTGGGACAAGGATCGGGACTGGGATCAGGACAGGAATCGGGACTCGGATGGGGATTCGGATCAGGACAGGGATCGGGACTAAGATCAGGACTAGGATTGGGACTAGGATCGGGACTAAGATCGGGACTGGGATCGGGACTTGGATCAAGACTGCGATCCGGACTGGGATCGGGACAGGGATTGGGACTAGGATCGGGACTGGGATCCTGACTGGGATCGGGACTGGAATCGGGACTGGGGTCATGACTGGGATCTGGACTGTGATCGGGACTTGGATCGGGACTGGGATCAGGACTGGGATCAAGGCTAGGATCGGGACTGGGATCGGGACTGGAATCGGGACTGGGGTCATGACTGGGATCTGGACTGTGATCGGGACTTGGATCGGGACTGGGATCAGGACTGGGATCAAGGCTAGGATCGGGACTGGGATCGGGACTCGGATCGGGACTGGGATCGGGACTGGGATCAGGACTGGAATGAGGACTGGGATCGGGAGTGGGATCAGGACTAGGATGGGGACTGGGATCGGGACTGGGATTGGGACTGGGATTGGGGCTGGGATTGGGACTTGGATTGGGACTGGGATCGGGACTGGGATCCGGACTGGGATCGGGACTTTGATCAAGACTGGGATCAGGACTGGGATCGTTACTGGGATCAGGAATGGGACTGGGACTGTGATCGGGACTGGGATCGGGGCTGGGATCGGGGCTGTGATCGGGGCAGAGATTGGGACTGGGATCAGGACTGGGATCGGGACTGGGATCAGGACTGGGATCGAAACTTGGATCGGGACTGGGATCGGAACTGGGATCGCGACTAGGATCGGGACTGCGATCAGGACTAGGATCGGGACAAGGATCGGAACTGGGATCGCGACTAGGATCGGGACTGCGATCAGGACTAGGATCGGGACAAGGATCGGAACTGGGATCGCGACTAGGATCGGGACTGCGATCAGGACTAGGATCGGGACAAGGATCGGAACTGGGATCGCGACTAGGATCGGGACTGCGATCAGGACTAGGATCGGGACAAGGATCGGAACTGGGATCGCGACTAGGATCGGGACTGCGATCAGGACTAGGATCGGGACAAGGATCGGAACTGGGATCGCGACTAGGATCGGGACTGCGATCAGGACTAGGATCGGGACAAGGATCGGAACTGGGATCGCGACTAGGATCGGGACTGCGATCAGGACTAGGATCGGGACAAGGATCGGAACTGGGATCGCGACTAGGATCGGGACTGCGATCAGGACTAGGATCGGGACAAGGATCGGAACTGGGATCGCGACTAGGATCGGGACTGCGATCAGGACTAGGATCGGGACAAGGATCGGAACTGGGATCGCGACTAGGATCGGGACTGCGATCAGGACTAGGATCGGGACAAGGATCGGAACTGGGATCGCGACTAGGATCGGGACTGCGATCAGGACTAGGATCGGGACAAGGATCGGAACTGGGATCGCGACTAGGATCGGGACTGCGATCAGGACTAGGATCGGGACAAGGATCGGAACTGGGATCGCGACTAGGATCGGGACTGCGATCAGGACTAGGATCGGGACAAGGATCGGAACTGGGATCGCGACTAGGATCGGGACTGCGATCAGGACTAGGATCGGGACAAGGATCGGAACTGGGATCGCGACTAGGATCGGGACTGCGATCAGGACTAGGATCGGGACAAGGATCGGAACTGGGATCGCGACTAGGATCGGGACTGCGATCAGGACTAGGATCGGGACAAGGATCGGAACTGGGATCGCGACTAGGATCGGGACTGCGATCAGGACTAGGATCGGGACAAGGATCGGAACTGGGATCGCGACTAGGATCGGGACTGCGATCAGGACTAGGATCGGGACAAGGATCGGAACTGGGATCGCGACTAGGATCGGGACTGCGATCAGGACTAGGATCGGGACAAGGATCGGAACTGGGATCGCGACTAGGATCGGGACTGCGATCAGGACTAGGATCGGGACAAGGATCGGAACTGGGATCGCGACTAGGATCGGGACTGCGATCAGGACTAGGATCGGGACAAGGATCGGAACTGGGATCGCGACTAGGATCGGGACTGCGATCAGGACTAGGATCGGGACAAGGATCGGAACTGGGATCGCGACTAGGATCGGGACTGCGATCAGGACTAGGATCGGGACAAGGATCGGAACTGGGATCGCGACTAGGATCGGGACTGCGATCAGGACTAGGATCGGGACAAGGATCGGAACTGGGATCGCGACTAGGATCGGGACTGCGATCAGGACTAGGATCGGGACAAGGATCGGAACTGGGATCGCGACTAGGATCGGGACTGCGATCAGGACTAGGATCGGGACAAGGATCGGAACTGGGATCGCGACTAGGATCGGGACTGCGATCAGGACTAGGATCGGGACAAGGATCGGAACTGGGATCGCGACTAGGATCGGGACTGCGATCAGGACTAGGATCGGGACAAGGATCGGAACTGGGATCGCGACTAGGATCGGGACTGCGATCAGGACTAGGATCGGGACAAGGATCGGAACTGGGATCGCGACTAGGATCGGGACTGCGATCAGGACTAGGATCGGGACAAGGATCGGAACTGGGATCGCGACTAGGATCGGGACTGCGATCAGGACTAGGATCGGGACAAGGATCGGAACTGGGATCGCGACTAGGATCGGGACTGCGATCAGGACTAGGATCGGGACAAGGATCGGAACTGGGATCGCGACTAGGATCGGGACTGCGATCAGGACTAGGATCGGGACAAGGATCGGAACTGGGATCGCGACTAGGATCGGGACTGCGATCAGGACTAGGATCGGGACAAGGATCGGAACTGGGATCGCGACTAGGATCGGGACTGCGATCAGGACTAGGATCGGGACAAGGATCGGAACTGGGATCGCGACTAGGATCGGGACTGCGATCAGGACTAGGATCGGGACAAGGATCGGAACTGGGATCGCGACTAGGATCGGGACTGCGATCAGGACTAGGATCGGGACAAGGATCGGAACTGGGATCGCGACTAGGATCGGGACTGCGATCAGGACTAGGATCGGGACAAGGATCGGAACTGGGATCGCGACTAGGATCGGGACTGCGATCAGGACTAGGATCGGGACAAGGATCGGAACTGGGATCGCGACTAGGATCGGGACTGCGATCAGGACTAGGATCGGGACAAGGATCGGAACTGGGATCGCGACTAGGATCGGGACTGCGATCAGGACTAGGATCGGGACAAGGATCGGAACTGGGATCGCGACTAGGATCGGGACTGCGATCAGGACTAGGATCGGGACAAGGATCGGAACTGGGATCGCGACTAGGATCGGGACTGCGATCAGGACTAGGATCGGGACAAGGATCGGAACTGGGATCGCGACTAGGATCGGGACTGCGATCAGGACTAGGATCGGGACAAGGATCAGGACTGGGATCAGGACTCGGATCGGGACTAGGATCAAGACTGGGATCGGGACAGGGACCGGGACTGGGACCAGGACTGGGACCGAGATTGGGACCGTGACCTCGATCGGGACGGGGATCAGACTAGGATCGAGACTGGGATCGGGGCTAGGATCGGGGCATGGATCGGGCCTGCGATCAGGACTGGGATCGGGGCTGTGCTCAGGGCAGGGATCGAGACTCGGATCGGGACTGGGATCGGAACTGGGATCGAGACTCGGATCGGGACTGGGATCGGGACTGGGATCAAGACTGGGATAGGGACAGGGATTGGGACTGGGATCGGGACTCGGATCGTGACTGGGATCGGGACTGTTATCGGGATTGGGATCGGGATTGGGATATGAATGGGGATCAGGACTGGGATCGGGACTAGGATCAGAACTGGGATCGGGACTGGGATCAGGGCTGGGACCGGGACTGTGATCGGGACTGTGATTGGGGCTGGGATCGGGGCTGGGAGCAGGACTGCGATCGGGACTGGGGACGGGACTCGGATCGGGACTAGGATCAGGACAGGGATCGCGACTGGGATCGGAATCGGGATCGGGACTGGGATCGGAAATGGGATCCGGGCTGGGATCGAGACTGAGATCGGGACTGGAATCGCGACTGTGATCGGGACTAGGATCAGGACTGTGATCGGGACTATGATGGGGACTGGGATCGGGACTGGGATCGGGACTAGGGTCGGGACTGGGATCGGGACAGAGATCAGGGCTGGGATCAGGGCAGGGATCGAGACTGGGATCGGGTCTAAGATCGGGGCATGGATCGGGCCTGCGATCAGGACTGGGATTGGGACTGGGATCGAGACTCGGCTCGCGACTAGGATCGGGACTAGGATCAGGACTAGGATGGGGACTCGGATCGGGACTGGGATCGAGGCTGTGATCGAAATTAGGATCAGGAGTGGGATTGGGACTGGGATCGGGATTGGGATCGAGACTGGGATCAGGACTGGGATCAGGACTGGGATCGAGACTGGGATCAGGACTCGGATTGGGATTGGGATGAGGACAGGGATCGTGACTAGGATCAAGACTTGTATCAGGAATGGGATCAGGACTAGGATCGGGACTAGGATCAGGACTGGGATCAGGACTGGGATCGGGAGTGGGATCGAGACTCAGATCGGGACAGGGATCGGGACTGGGATCGCGACTGGGACCAGGACTGGGACCGGGACTAGGACCGGGACTTGGAGCGTGACTTTGATCGGGACTCGGATCACGACTGGGATCGAGACTGGGATCGGGACTAGGATCAGGACTGGGATCGTGACTGGGATTGGGACTGGGATCGGAACTGGGATCGGGACTAGGATCGGGACTGGGACTGGGACTGGGACTGGGACTGGGACAAGGACTGGGACTGTGACTGAACTTGCGACTGGGACTGGGACTTGGACTGGGAGAGGGACTTAGACTGGGACTGGGGCTACGACTGGGACTGGGACCGGAACTGGGATCGGCACTGGGATCGGGATAGGGATCGGGACTGGGATCGGGACTAGGATTGGGACTAAGATCGGGACTGGAATCAGGACAGGGATCGCGACTGGGATCGGGACTGGGATCAGGACTGGGATCGGGACTGGGACGAGGGCTGGGATCGGGACTGTGATCGGGACTGTGATTGGGGCTGGGATCGGGGCTGGGATTAGGACTGCGATCGGGACTGGGGACGGGACTGGGATCGGGACTAGGATCAGGACAGGGATCGCGACTGGGATCGGAATGGGGATCGGGACTAGGATCGGAAATGGGATCCGGGCTGGGATTGAGACTAAGATCGGGACTGGAATCGCGACTGTGATCGGGACTGTGATCAGGACTGGGATCGGGACTATGATCGGGACTGGGATCAGGACTGGGATCGGGACTAGGATCGGGACTGGGATCGGGACAGAGATCAGGGCTGGGATCAAAGCAGGGATCGAGACTGGGATCGGGTCTGAGATCGGGGCATGGATCGGGCCTGCGATCAGGACTAGGATTGGGACTGGGATCGGGACTGGGCTCGCGACTAGGATCGGGACTGGGATCGGGAGTAGGATGGGGACTCGGATCGGGACTGGGATCGGGGGTGTGATCGGAATTGGGATCGGGAGTGGGATTGGGACTGGGATCGGGATTGGGATCGAGATTGGGATCAGGACTGGGATCAGGTTTGGGATCGAGACTGGGATCAGGACTCGGATTGGGACTGGGATGAGGACAGGGATCGTGACTAGGATCAAGACTGGCATCAGGACTGGGATCAGGACTAGGATCGGGACTAGGATCAGGAGTGGGATCAGGACTAGGATCGGGACTGGGATCGAGACTCAGATCGGGACAGGGATCGGGACTGGGATCGCGACTGGGACCGGGACTGGGACCGGGACTAGGACCGGGACTTGGAGCGTGACTTTGATCGGGACTCGGATCGGGACTGAGATCGAGACTGGGATCGGGACTAGGATCAAGACTGGGATCGTGACTGGGATAGGGACTGGGATCGGAACTGGGATCGCGACTAGGATCGGGACTGGGACTGGGACTGAGACTGGGACTGGGACAAGGACTGGCACTGCGACTGAACTTGCGACTGGGACTGGGACTTGGACTGGGAGAGGGACTTAGAGTGGGACTGGGACTACGACTGGGACTGGGACCGGAACTAGGATCGTGACTGGGATCGGGACAAGGATCGGGACTGGGATCGGGACTAGGATTGGGACTAAGATCGGGACTCGAATCAGGACAGGGATCGCGACTGGAATCGGGACTGAGATCAGGACTCGGATCGGGACTGGGATCGCGACTGGGATCGAGACATGGATCGGGACTGGGATCTGGACTGGGATCGGGACTGGGATCGGGACTGGAATCGGGACTGGGATCGGTACTAGGATCAAGACTGGTATCGAGACTCGGATCGGGACTGTGATTGGGACTTGGATCGGGACACGGATCCGTACCGGGATCGGGACTCGGATCAGGATTCGGATCGGGACTGGGAGTGGGACTAGGATCGGGACTCGGATCCGGACTGGGATCGGGACTGGGATCAGGACTAGGATGGGGACTGGGATCTGGACTGGGATCGGGACTGGGATCGGGACTTGGATCGGAACTGGGATCGGGACTCGGATCGTGACTGGGATCTTGACTGGGATCGGGACACGGATCGGGACTGGGATCAGGAATGGGATCGGGACAAGGATCGGAACTGGGATCCGGACTGGGATCGGGACTGGGATCGGGGCTGGGATCGGGACTGGGATCGGGACTGGGATCGGGACTAGGATCGGGACTGGGATCGGGACTGGGATCGGGACTCGGATCGGGACTGGGATCTGGACTGGGATCGGGACACGGATCGGGACTGGGATCAGGAATGGGATCGGGACAAGGATCGGAACTGGGATCCGGACTGGGATCGGGACTGGGATCGGGGCTGGGATCGGGACTGGGATCGGGACTTGGATCGGGCCTAGGCTCAGGACTGGGATCGGGACTGGGATCGGGACTGGGCTCGGGACTAGGATCGGGACTGGGATCAGGACTGGGATCGGGAGTGTGATCGGGACTGGGATCGGGACTGGGATCAGTACTAGGATCGGGACTGGGATTGGGGCTGTGCTCAGGGCAGGGATCGAGACTCGGATCGGGTCTGGGATCGGGACATGGATCGGGCCTAGGCTCAGGACTGGGATCGGGACTGGGATCGGGACTGGGCTCGGGACTAGGATCGGGACTGGGATCAGGACTGGGATGGGGACTCGGATCGGGACTGGGATCAGGCCTGTGATCGGAACTGGGATCAAGACTTGGATTGGGACTGGGATCAGGAATGGGATCGGGACTGTGATCAGGACTGGGATCGGGACTGGGATCGAGATTGGGATCGGGACTCGGATCGGGACAAGGATCAAGACAGGGATCGGAACTGGGATCAAGACTGGCATCAGGACTGGGATCAGGACTGGGATCGGGACTCAGATCTGGACAGGAATTGGGACAGGAATCAGGACTAAGACCGCGACAAGGACCGGGACTAGGACCGGGACTCGGACCGGGACTTGGAGCATGACTTTGATCGAGACTAAGATCGGGACTGGGATCGAGACTGGGATCGGGACTAGGATCAGGACTGGGATCGTGACTGGGATCGGGACTGGGATCGGGACTGGGATCGGGACTAGGATCAGGACGGGGATCGGGAATGGGATCGAGACTAGGATCGGGGCTGGGATCAGGGCTGGGATCGGGGCTGGGATCGGGGCTGGGATCAGGACTGGGATCGGGGTTAGTATCAGGACTGGGATCAAGACTAGGATCGGGACTGGGATCAGGACTGGGATCGGGACTAGGATCGGGACTGGGATTGGGACTAGGATCGGGACTGGGATCGGGACTAGGATCGGGACTGGGATCAGGACTGGGATCGGGACTAGGATCGGGACTGGGATTGGGACTAGGATCGGGACTGGGATCGGGACTAAGATCAAGACTGGGATCGGGACTGTGATCGGGGCTTGGATCAGGACTGGGATCAGGACTGGGATCATTATTGGGATCAGGAATGTGACTGGGACTATGATCAGGACTGGGATCGGGGCTTGGATCGGGGCTGGGATCAAGGCTGTGACCGGTGCAGAGATTGGGACTGGATCGGGACTAGGATCGGGACTGGGATCGGGACTAGGATCGGGACTCGGATCGCAACTGGGATCGGGACTGGGATCACGACTGGGATCAGGACTGGAATCGGGACTGGGATCGGGACTGGGATCGGGACTGGGATCGCGACTGGGATTGGGACTGGGATCGGGACTGGGATCGGGACTGGGATCGGGACTGGGATCGCGACTGGGATTGGGACTGGGATCGGGACTAAGATCGGGACTGGGATTGGGGCTGGGATCAGGACGGGCATCGCGACTGGGATCGGGACTAGGATCGGGACTGGGATCGGGTTTGGGATCGAGACTCGAATCGGGATTGGGATCGAGACTGGGATCGGGACTGGGACCAGGACAGGGACCGGGACTGAGACCGGGACTGGAACCGAGACTCGGAGTGGGACTGGGACTAGGACCGGGACGGGAATCAGGACTGGGATCGGGACTAGGATCAAGACTGCGATCTGGACTGTGATCGGGACTAGGATCGAGACTGGGATCGGGACTGGGATCGAGACTAGGACTGGGGTTGGGACTGGGACATGGAAGGGGACTGGAACTGGGACGGGGACTGCGACTGCGACTGGGATTGTGACTTGGACTAGGATTGGGACTAGGACTGGGACTGGGACTAGGACTAGGTTTGGGAGTGGGACTAGGACTCGGACTGGGTTAGGGACTGGGACTGGGACCAGGACAGGGACATGGACTGGGATCGGGACTGGGATCAGGACTGGCATCGGTGGTGGGATCGGGACTGGGATCGGGACTGGGATCGGGACTGGGATCGGGACTGTGATCGGGACTGGGATCACGAGTGGGATCAGGACTGGGATCAGGACTGGGATCGGGAGTGGGATCGGGACTGGGATCGGGACTGGGATCGGGACTGGGATCGGGACTGTGATCGGGACTGGGATCACGAGTGGGATCAGGACTGGGATCAGGACTGGGATCGGGACTGGGATCGGGACTGGGATCGGGACTGGGATCGGGACTGGGATCACGAGTGGGATCAGGACTGGGATCAGGACTGGGATCGGGACTGGGATCGGGACTGGGATCGGGACTGGGATCGGGATTGGGATCGGGATTGGGATCGAGACTGGGATCAGGGCTGGGATCAGGGTTGGGATCAGGACTAGGATCGCGGCTGGGATTAGGGCTGGGATTGGGGCTAGGATCGGGTCTGGGATCGGGGCTAGGATAGGGACTGGGATCGAGACTAGGATTGGGAGTGGGATCGGGACTTGGATCGGGACTCGGATTGGGACTGGGATCGGGACTGGGATTGGGACTAGGATCGAGACTGGGATCGAGACTGGGATCGGGACTGGGATCGAGACTGGGATCAGGACTGGGATCGGGTTTCGGATCGGGACTGGGATCGGGACTAGGATCGGGACTGGGATCGATATAGGGATCGGGACTCGGATCGGGACTGGGATCGGGACTAGGATCGGGACTGGGATCGATATAGGGATCGGGACTCGGATCGGGACTGGGATCGGGACTAGGATCGGGACTGGGATCGGGACTAGCATCGGGACTGGGATCGGGACTGCGATCGGGACTTGGATCAATACTGGGATCGGGACTGGGATCGAGACTGGGATCGAGACGAGGATCGAGACTGGGATCGGGACAGGGATCAGAACTAGGATCAGGACAGGGATCGGGACTGGGACCGGGACTGGGACCGGGACTGGGACTGGGACTGGGACCGGGACTAGGCCCGGGACTGGGATCGTAGCTTGCATTAGGGCTGGGATCGGGACAAGAATCTGGGTTGGGATCAGGCCTGGGATCGGGACGGGGATCGCGACTGGGATCCGGACTGGGATCGGGACTAGGATCGGGATTGGGATCGAGACTGGGACCGGGACTGGGATCGGGACTGGGTTCAGGACTGTGATCAGGACTGGGATCGAGACTGGGATCCGGACTGAGATCGGGATTGGGATCGGGACTGGGATCGGGACTGGGACCGGTACTGGGATCGGGACCAGGATCGGGACTGGGATCGGGACTTGGATCGAGACTGGGATCGGGACTCGGAGCAGGACTGGGATCGGGACTGGGATCGGGACTGGGATCGAGACTGGGATCGGACTAGGATCAGGACTGGGATCGGGACTGGGATTGGGACTAGGATCGGGACTGGGATCGAGACTGGGATCGGACTAGGATCAGGACTGGGATCGGGACTGGGATTGGGACTAGGATCGGGACTGGGATCGAGACTGGGATCGGACTAGGATCAGGACTGGGATCGGGACTGGGATTGGGACTAGGATCGGGACTGGGATCGAGACTGGGATCGGACTAGGATCAGGACTGGGATCGGGACTGGGATTGGGACTAGGATCGGGACTGGGATCGAGACTGGGATCGGACTAGGATCAGGACTGGGATCGGGACTGGGATTGGGACTAGGATCGGGACTGGGATCGAGACTGGGATCGGACTAGGATCAGGACTGGGATCGGGACTGGGATTGGGACTAGGATCGGGACTGGGATCGAGACTGGGATCGGACTAGGATCAGGACTGGGATCGGGACTGGGATCCGGACTGGGATCGGGACTGGGATCGGGACTGTGAGCGGGATTGGGATCGGGACTGGGATGGGGACTGGGATCGGGACTCGGATCGGAACTGGGATCGGGACTGGGATTGGGACTAGGATCGGGACTGGGATCGTGACTGGGATCGGGACTAGGATCGGGACAGGGATCAGGACTGGCATCAGGACTGGGATCGAGACTGGGATCGGAATCGGGATCGGGACTGTGATCGAGACTGGGATCGGGATAGGGATCGGGACTGGGATCGGGGCTGGGATCGGGACTGTGTTCGGGACTGTGATTGGGGCTGGGATCGGGGCTGGGAACAGGACTGCGATCGAGGCTGGGATCGGGACTGGGATTGGGACTGGGATCGGGACTAGGATCAGGACAGGGATCGTGACTGGGATCGGGATTGGGATCGGGACTGAGATCAGGACTGGGATCTGGGCTGGGATCGAGACAAGGATCGGGACAGGGATCGCGACTGGGGTCGCGACTGGGGTCGCCACTGGGATCGGGACTGGGATCGGGACTGTGATCGGGACTGGGATCGGGACTGGGATCAAGACTGGGATCGGGACTGGGATCGGGGCTGTGATTAGGGCAAGGATCGAGACTTGGATCAGGTATGGGATCAGAGCATGGATCGGGCCTGGGATCAGGACTGGGATCAGGACTGGGATCAGGACTGGGCTCGGGACTAGGATCGGGACTGGGATCGGGACTGAGATGGGGACTCGCATCGGGACTGGGATCGGGGCTGCGATCGGAATTGGGATCGGGACTAGGATTGGGACTGGGATCGGGACTGGGATCAGGACAGGGATCGGGACTGGGATCCAGACTGGGATCAAGACTGGCATCAGGACTGGGATCGTGACAGGGATCAGGACTGGGATCGGGACTGGGATCGGGACTGGGATCGGGACTGGGATCGGGACTCAGATCGGGACAAGGATCGAGACTGGGACTGAATAGGGACCGGGACTGGAACCGGGACTGGGACCGGGACTTGGAGCGTGACTTCGATCGGGACTGGGATCGGGACTGGGATCAAGACTGGGATCGGGACTAGGATCAGGACTGGGATCGTGACTGGGATCGGGACTGGGATCGGGACTGGGATCGGGACTGGGATCGGGACGGGGATCGGGACTAGGATCGATACTAGGATCGGGGCTGGGATCTAGGCTATGATTAGTGCTAGGATTGGGGTTGGGATCAGGGCTGGATCGGGGCTAGTATCAGGACTGGGATCGAGACTGGGATCGGGACTGGGATCGGGACTGGGATCGGGACTGGGATCGGGACAGGGATCGGGACTGGGATCAGGACAAGGATCGGGACTAGGATCGAGACTAGGATAATGATTGGGATCGGGACTAAGATCGGGACTAGGATCGGGACTCTGATCCGGACTTGGATCAGGACCGGGATCAGGACTGGGATCGTTACTGGGATCAGGAATGGGACTTGGACTGTGATCGGGACTAGGATCGGGGCTGGGAACGGGGTTGTGATCGGGGCAGAGATTGGGACTGGGATCGGGACTTGAATCGGGACTGGGATCAGGACTAGGATCGAGACTGGGACCGGGACTGGGATCGGGACTGAGATCGGGACTGGGATTGGGACTGGGATCAGGACTTGGATTGGGACTGGGATTCGCTCTTGGATCGGGACGGGCATCAGGACTGGGATCGGGACTGGGATCGGGACTGGGACCAGGACTATGACCGGGACTAGGACCGGGACTAGAACCGGGACGGGGACTGGGACAGGGACAGGGACGGGAATCAGGATTGGGATCAAGACTAGGATCAAGACTGCGATCAGGACTGTGATCGGGACAAGGTTCGAGACTGGGATCGGGACTGGGATCGAGACTAGGATTGGGGCTGGGACTGGGACATGGAATGGGACTGGAACAGGGACTGAGACTACGACTGCGACGGCGACTACTGCCGGGATTGCGACTTGGACTAGGACTGGGACTAGGACTTGGACTAGGACTGGGACTGGGACTAGGACTGTGACTGGGACTAGGACTAGGACTCAGAGTGGGTCAGGGACTGGGACTGGGACCAGGACTGGAACCAGGACCGGGATCGGGACTAGGATCAGGACTGGCATCAGGGGTGAGATCGGGACTGGGATCGGGACTGGGATTGGGACTGGGATCGGGACTGGGATCAAGACTGGGATCGGGACTGTGATCGGGAGTGGGATCAGGACTGGGATCGAGACTGGGATCGGGACTGGGATTGGGACAAGGATCGGGACTAGGATCGGGTTTGGGATCGGGATTGGGATCGAGACTGGGATCAGGGCTGGGATCAGGGTTAAGATCAGGGCTGGGATCGAGGCTGGGATCAGGGCTCGGATCGGGGCTGAGATCGGGTCTGGGATCAGGGCTGGGATTTGGACTTGGATCAAGACTAAGATAGGGACAAGGATCGAGACTTGGTTCGGGACTGGGATTGGGACTGGGATCGGGACTGGGATCAAGACTGGGATCGGGACTGTGATCGGGAGTGGGATCAGGACTGGGATCGAGACTGGGATCGGGACTGGGATTGGGACAGGGATCGGGACTGGGATTGGGACTGGGATCGAGACTGGGATCGGGACAGGGATCGGGACTGGGATCGGGACTAGGATCGGGATTGGGATCGGGACTGGGATCGGGACTCGGATCGGGACTGGGATCGGGACTGGGATCGGAACAGGGATCGATATTGGGATCGGGACTCGGATCGAGACTGGGATCGGGACTGGGATCGGGACTGGGATCGAGACGGGGATCAGGACAGGGATCAGGATGGGGATCGGGACTGGGATCAGGACAGGATCGGGACTGGGACCGGGACTGGGACCGGGACTGGGACCGGGACTAGGCCCGGGACTGGGATCGTAGCTCGGATCAGGGCTAGGATCGGGACTGGGATCTGGGTTGGGATCGGGACTGGGATCGGGACTGGAATCGGGACTGGGATCAGGACTGAGATCGGGACTAGGATCAGGACTGGGATCGGACTGGGACCGGGACTGGGATCGGGACTGGGATCAGGACTCGGATTGGGAGTAGGATCGGGGCTCGGATCACGACTGAGATCGGGACTGGGATCGGGACTAGGATCGGGACTCGGATCAGGACTCGGATCGGGGCTGGGATCGGGGCTGTGATCGGGAGTGGGATCAGGGCTAGGATTGGGGCTGGGATCGAGGCTGGGATCGCGACTGCGATCGAGACAGTGATCAGGACAGGGATCGCGACTAGGATCAGGACAGGGATCACGACTGGGATCGGGACTGGGATCGGGACTGGAATCAGGACTTGGAACGGGACTGGGATTGGGGCTGGGATCAGAACTGGGATCGGGACTGGGATCAGGGCTAGGATCGGGACTGGGATCGGGGCTGGGATGGGGACTGGGATCGGGACTGAGATCGGGACTGGGATCAGGACTGGGATCGAGACTGGGATCGGGACTAGGATCAGGACTGGGATCAGGACTGGGATCGAGACTGGGATCGGGACTAGGATCAGGACTGGGATCAGGACTGGGATCGAGACTGGGATCGGGACTAGGATCAGGACTGGGATCAGGACTGGGATCGAGACTGGGATCGGGACTAGGATCAGGACTGGGATCAGGACTGGGATCGAGACTGGGATCGGGACTAGGATCAGGACTGGGATCAGGACTGGGATCGAGACTGGGATCGGGACTAGGATCAGGACTGGGATCAGGACTGGGATCGAGACTGGGATCGGGACTAGGATCAGGACTGGGATCGTAACTGGGATTGGGATTGGGATCGGGACTGGGATTTGGACTAGGATCGGGACTGGGACTGGGACTGGGACTGAGAGAACAAGGACTGGGACTGGGACTACGACTCGGACTGCAACCGGGACTGCAACTGAACCTGTGACTGGGACTTGGACTGGGACTGGGACAGGGACTTGGACTGGGACTGGGACTACGACTGGGAGTGGGACCGGGAGTGGGATCGGGACTAGGATCGGGACAGGGATCGGGACAGGGATCGGGACTAGGATCGGGACTAGACTCGGGAATGGAATCAGGACAGGGATCACGACTGGGATCAGGACTGGGATCAGGACTGGGATCAAGACTGGGATCGGGACTGGGATCAGGACTGGGATCGAGACTGCGATCGGGACTGGGATCAGGACTTGGATCGGGCCATGGATCGGGACTGGGATCTCGACTGGGATCGGGACTGAGATCGGGACTGGAATCAGGACTGGGATTGGGACTGGGATTGGGACTAGGATCGGGACTGGGATCGTGACTGGGATTGGGACTGGGATCGGGACAGGGATCAGGACTGGCATCAGAACTGGGATCGAGAATGGGATCGGAATCGGGATCGGGACTGTGATCCAGACTGGGATCGGGATAGAGATCGGGACTGGGATCGGGGATGGGATCGGGACTGTGATCGGGACTGTGATTGGGACTGGGATCAGGACTGGGATCTGGGCTGGGATCGAGACAGGGATCGGGACAGGGATCGCGACTGGGGTCGCGACTGGGATCCAGACTGGGATCGGGACTGTGATCGGGACTGGGATCGGGACTGGGATCAAGACTGGGATCGGGACTGGGATCGGGGCTGTTATCAGGGCAAGGATCGAGGCTTGGATCAGGTCTGGGATCGGGGCATGGATCCGGCCTAGGATCAGGACTGGGATCGGGACTGGGATCAAGACTGGGCTCGGGACTAGGATCGGGACTGGGAGCGGGACTGAGATGGGGACTCGGATCGGGACTGGGATCGGGGCTGCGATCGGAATTGGGATCGGGACTAGGATTGGGATTGGGATCGGGACTGGGATCGAGACTCGGATCAGGACTGGGATCGGGACTGGGATTTAGACTGGGATCAGGACTCGGATCGGGACTGGGATCGGGACAGGAATCGGGACTGGGATCAAGACTGGCATCAGGACTGGGATCGGGACTAGGATCGGGAATAGGATCGGGACTGGGATCGGGACTGGGATCGGGACTAGGATCGGGACTGGGATCGGGACTGGGATCGAGACTCGGATCAGGACTGGGATCGGGACTGGGATCGGGACTCGGATCGGGACGGGGATCGGGACGGGGATCGGGACTAGGATCGATACTAGGATCGGGGCAGGGATCGAGGCTCGGATCAGTGCTGGGATCGGGGCTGGGATCAGGACTGGATCGGGGCTAGTATCAGGACTGGGATCGAGACTGGGATCGGGACAGGGATCGGGACTGGGATCGAGACTAGGATCGGGACTGGGATCAAGACTAGGATAAGGATTGGGATCAGGACTAAGATTGGGACTAGGATCGGGACTCTGATCAGGACTTGGATCAGGACTGGGATCAAGACTGGGATCGGAACTAGAATCGAGGTTGGGATCGGGGTTCTGATCGGGGCAGAGATTGGGACTGGGATCGGGACTGGAATCGGGACTGGGATCAGGACTTGGATCGAGACTGGGATCGGGACTGGGATCGGGACTGAGATCGGGACTTGGATTGGGACTGGGATCGGGACTGGGATCGGGACTGGGATCGCGGCTGAGATCGGGACTGGGATCGGGACTGGGATCGCGGCTGAGATCGGGACTGGGATCGGGACTGGGATCGCGGCTGAGATCGGGACTGGGATCGGGACTGGGATCGCGGCTGAGATCGGGACTGGGATCGGGACTGGGATCGCGGCTGAGATCGGGACTGGGATCGGGACTGGGATCGCGGCTGAGATCGGGACTGGGATCGGGACTGGGATCGCGGCTGAGATCGGGACTGGGATCGGGACTGGGATCGCGGCTGAGATCGGGACTGGGATCGGGACTGGGATCGCGGCTGAGATCGGGACTGGGATCGGGACTGGGATCGCGGCTGAGATCGGGACTGGGATCGGGACTGGGATCGCGGCTGAGATCGGGACTGGGATCGGGACTGGGATCGCGGCTGAGATCGGGACTGGGATCGGGACTGGGATCGCGGCTGAGATCGGGACTGGGATCGGGACTGGGATCGCGGCTGAGATCGGGACTGGGATCGGGACTGGGATCGCGGCTGAGATCGGGACTGGGATCGGGACTGGGATCGCGGCTGAGATCGGGACTGGGATCGGGACTGGGATCGCGGCTGAGATCGGGACTGGGATCGGGACTGGGATCGCGGCTGAGATCGGGACTGGGATCGGGACTGGGATCGCGGCTGAGATCGGGACTGGGATCGGGACTGGGATCGCGGCTGAGATCGGGACTGGGATCGGGACTGGGATCGCGGCTGAGATCGGGACTGGGATCGGGACTGGGATCGCGGCTGAGATCGGGACTGGGATCGGGACTGGGATCGCGGCTGAGATCGGGACTGGGATCGGGACTGGGATCGCGGCTGAGATCGGGACTGGGATCGGGACTGGGATCGCGGCTGAGATCGGGACTGGGATCGGGACTGGGATCGCGGCTGAGATCGGGACTGGGATCGGGACTGGGATCGCGGCTGAGATCGGGACTGGGATCGGGACTGGGATCGCGGCTGAGATCGGGACTGGGATCGGGACTGGGATCGCGGCTGAGATCGGGACTGGGATCGGGACTGGGATCGCGGCTGAGATCGGGACTGGGATCGGGACTGGGATCGCGGCTGAGATCGGGACTGGGATCGGGACTGGGATCGCGGCTGAGATCGGGACTGGGATCGGGACTGGGATCGCGGCTGAGATCGGGACTGGGATCGGGACTGGGATCGCGGCTGAGATCGGGACTGGGATCGGGACTGGGATCGCGGCTGAGATCGGGACTGGGATCGGGACTGGGATCGCGGCTGAGATCGGGACTGGGATCGGGACTGGGATCGCGGCTGAGATCGGGACTGGGATCGGGACTGGGATCGCGGCTGAGATCGGGACTGGGATCGGGACTGGGATCGCGGCTGAGATCGGGACTGGGATCGGGACTGGGATCGCGGCTGAGATCGGGACTGGGATCGGGACTGGGATCAAGACTAGGTTTGGGACTGGGATCGTGACTGGGATCGCGGCTGAGATCGGGACTAGGATCGGGACTGGGATCGAGACTGGGATCAAGACTAAATGCGGGACTGGGATCAGGACTGGGATCAGGACTGGGATCCTGACTGGGATCGGGACTGGGATCGGGAAAGCGATCGGGACTAGGATTGGCACTGGCATCAGGACAGGGATCCGGACTTGGATCAGGACTGGGATCGGGACTAAGATTGGGACAGGGGTTGGGACTGGGATCGAGACTAGGATCGGGACAGGGATCGGGACTGGGACCGGTACTGCGATCGGGATTGGGACCGGGAGTGGGACCGAGACTGGGACCGGGACTGGGTCCGGGACTTGGATCGGGACTGGGATCGGGACAAGGATCGAGACTGGGACCGGGACTGGGATCAGGACTAGGATCGGGACTGGGATCGGGACTAGGATCGGGACTGGGACTGGGACTGGGACTGGGACTAGGAGTGGGACTAGGAGTGGGACTACGACTAGGACTGGGACAAGGACTGGGATCGAGACTGGGATCGGGACAGAGATCGGGACTAGGAATGAAACTATTATCCGGACTGGGATCGGGACTGGGATCAGGACAGGGATCGGGACTGGGATTGGGACGGGGATCAGGACTGGGATCGGGACTGGGATCGGGACTTATATCAGGACAGGGATCGGGACAAGGATCGGGACTAAGATCGGGACTGGGATCGGGACTGGGATGGGGACTGGGATCGGGACTGAGATCGGGACTGGGATCGGGACTGGGATGGGGACTGGGATCGGGACTGAGATCGGGACTGGGATCGGGACTGGGATGGGGACTGGGATCGGGACTGAGATCGGGACTGGGATCGGGACTGGGATGGGGACTGGGATCGGGACTGAGATCGGGACTGGGATCGGGACTGGGATGGGGACTGGGATCGGGACTGAGATCGGGACTGGGATCGGGACTGGGATGGGGACTGGGATCGGGACTGAGATCGGGACTGGGATCGGGACTGGGATGGGGACTGGGATCGGGACTGAGATCGGGACTGGGATCGGGACTGGGATGGGGACTGGGATCGGGACTGAGATCGGGACTGGGATCGGGACTGGGATGGGGACTGGGATCGGGACTGAGATCGGGACTGGGATCGGGACTGGGATGGGGACTGGGATCGGGACTGAGATCGGGACTGGGATCGGGACTGGGATGGGGACTGGGATCGGGACTGAGATCGGGACTGGGATCGGGACTGGGATGGGGACTGGGATCGGGACTGAGATCGGGACTGGGATCGGGACTGGGATGGGGACTGGGATCGGGACTGAGATCGGGACTGGGATCGGGACTGGGATGGGGACTGGGATCGGGACTGAGATCGGGACTGGGATCGGGACTGGGATGGGGACTGGGATCGGGACTGAGATCGGGACTGGGATCGGGACTGGGATGGGGACTGGGATCGGGACTGAGATCGGGACTGGGATCGGGACTGGGATGGGGACTGGGATCGGGACTGAGATCGGGACTGGGATCGGGACTGGGATGGGGACTGGGATCGGGACTGAGATCGGGACTGGGATCGGGACTGGGATGGGGACTGGGATCGGGACTGAGATCGGGACTGGGATCGGGACTGGGATGGGGACTGGGATCGGGACTGAGATCGGGACTGGGATCGGGACTGGGATGGGGACTGGGATCGGGACTGAGATCGGGACTGGGATCGGGACTGGGATGGGGACTGGGATCGGGACTGAGATCGGGACTGGGATCGGGACTGGGATGGGGACTGGGATCGGGACTGAGATCGGGACTGGGATCGGGACTGGGATGGGGACTGGGATCGGGACTGAGATCGGGACTGGGATCGGGACTGGGATGGGGACTGGGATCGGGACTGAGATCGGGACTGGGATCGGGACTGGGATGGGGACTGGGATCGGGACTGAGATCGGGACTGGGATCGGGACTGGGATGGGGACTGGGATCGGGACTGAGATCGGGACTGGGATCGGGACTGGGATGGGGACTGGGATCGGGACTGAGATCGGGACTGGGATCGGGGCTGGGATCAGAACTAGGATCGGGACTGGGATCAGGGCTAGGATCGGGACTGGGATCGGGGCTGGGATGGGGACTGGGATCGGGACTGAGATCGGGACTGGGATCGGGGCTGGGATCAAGGCAATGATCAGGACTTCGATCGGGCCTGTGATCGGGGCTGAGATCGGGGCTGAGATCGAGACTGGGATTGGGACTGGGATCAGGATTGGGATCGAGACTGGGATCCGGACTGTGATCGGGAGTGGGATCGGGACTTGGATCGGGACTGTGATCGGGACTGAGATCGGGACTGGGATCAGGACTGGGACCGCGACTGGGATCGGGATTAGGATTGGGACTGGGATCGGGACTTGGATCGAGACTGGGATCAGGAATCGGAGCAGGACTGGGATCCGGACTGGGATCGGGACTGGGATCGGGACTGGGATCGGGACTGGGATCAGGACTAGGATCAAGACAGGCATCGGGACTTGGATTGGGACTGGGATCGGGACTGGGATCGGGACGGGGATCGGGACTGGGATTAGGACTGGGATCGGGACAGGGATCGGGACTTGGATCGGGATAGGGATCAGGAGTGGGACCGGGACTGGGACCGGGACTTAGACCGGGACTTGGACCGGGACTGGGATCGGGACTGGGATCGAGACTAGGAACGGGACTGGGATCGAGACTAGGAACGGGACTGGGATCGAGACTAGGAACGGGACTGGGATCGAGACTAGGAACGGGACTGGGATCGAGACTAGGAACGGGACTGGGATCGAGACTAGGAACGGGACTGGGATCGAGACTAGGAACGGGACTGGGATCGAGACTAGGAACGGGACTGGGATCGAGACTAGGAACGGGACTGGGATCGAGACTAGGAACGGGACTGGGATCGAGACTAGGAACGGGACTGGGATCGAGACTAGGAACGGGACTGGGATCGAGACTAGGAACGGGACTGGGATCGAGACTAGGAACGGGACTGGGATCGAGACTAGGAACGGGACTGGGATCGAGACTAGGAACGGGACTGGGATCGAGACTAGGAACGGGACTGGGATCGAGACTAGGAACGGGACTGGGATCGAGACTAGGAACGGGACTGGGATCGAGACTAGGAACGGGACTGGGATCGAGACTAGGAACGGGACTGGGATCGAGACTAGGAACGGGACTGGGATCGAGACTAGGAACGGGACTGGGATCGAGACTAGGAACGGGACTGGGATCGAGACTAGGAACGGGACTGGGATCGAGACTAGGAACGGGACTGGGATCGAGACTAGGAACGGGACTGGGATCGAGACTAGGAACGGGACTGGGATCGAGACTAGGAACGGGACTGGGATCGAGACTAGGAACGGGACTGGGATCGAGACTAGGAACGGGACTGGGATCGAGACTAGGAACGGGACTGGGATCGAGACTAGGAACGGGACTGGGATCGAGACTAGGAACGGGACTGGGATCGAGACTAGGAACGGGACTGGGATCGAGACTAGGAACGGGACTGGGATCGAGACTAGGAACGGGACTGGGATCGAGACTAGGAACGGGACTGGGATCGAGACTAGGAACGGGACTGGGATCGAGACTAGGAACGGGACTGGGATCGAGACTAGGAACGGGACTGGGATCGAGACTAGGAACGGGACTGGGATCGAGACTAGGAACGGGACTGGGATCGAGACTAGGAACGGGACTGGGATCGAGACTAGGAACGGGACTGGGATCGAGACTAGGAACGGGACTGGGATCGAGACTAGGAACGGGACTGGGATCGAGACTAGGAACGGGACTGGGATCGAGACTAGGAACGGGACTGGGATCGAGACTAGGAACGGGACTGGGATCGAGACTAGGAACGGGACTGGGATCGAGACTAGGAACGGGACTGGGATCGAGACTAGGAACGGGACTGGGATCGAGACTAGGAACGGGACTGGGATCGAGACTAGGAACGGGACTGGGATCGAGACTAGGAACGGGACTGGGATCGAGACTAGGAACGGGACTGGGATCGAGACTAGGAACGGGACTGGGATCGAGACTAGGAACGGGACTGGGATCGAGACTAGGAACGGGACTGGGATCGAGACTAGGAACGGGACTGGGATCGAGACTAGGAACGGGACTGGGATCGAGACTAGGAACGGGACTGGGATCGAGACTAGGAACGGGACTGGGATCGAGACTAGGAACGGGACTGGGATCGAGACTAGGAACGGGACTGGGATCGAGACTAGGATCGGGACTGGGATCGGGACAAGGATCGAGACTGGGATCGGGACAGGCATCGGGACTGGGATCGGGACAGGGATCGGACAGGGATCGGGACTGGGATCGAGACTAGGATCGGGACTGGGATCGAGACTAGGATAAGGATTAGGATCAGGACTAAGATTGGGACTAGGATCGGGACTCTGATCAGGACTTGGATCAGGACTGGGATCAGGACTGGGATCGGAACTAGAATCGATGCTGGGATCGGGGTTCTGATCGGGGCAGAGATTGGGACTGGGATCGGGACTTGAATCGGGACTGGGATCAGGACTGGGATCGAGACTGGGATCGGGACTGGGATCGGGACTGAGATCGGGACTTGGATTCGGACTGGGATCGGGACTTGAATCGGGATGGGCATCAGGACTGGGATCGGGACTGGGATCGGGACTGGGACCAGGACTATGACCGGGACTAGGACCGGGACTAGAACCGGGAAGGGGACTGGGACAGGGACAGGGACGGGAATCAGGATTGGGATCGAGACTAGGATCAAGACTGCGATCAGGACTGTGATCGGGACTAGGTTTGAGACTGGGATCGGGACTGGGATCGAGAGTAGGATTGGGGCAGGGACTGGGACATGGAATGGGACTGGAACTGGGACTAGGACTACGACTGCGACTACGACCGGGATTGCGACTTGGACTAGGACTGGGACTAGGACTTGGACTAGGACTGGGACTGGGATTAGGAATGTGACTGGGACTAGGACTAGGACTCGGACTGGGTCAGGGACTGGGACTGGGACCAGGACTGGGACCAGGACCGGGATCGGGACTGGGATCAGGACTGGCATCAGGGGTGGGATCGGGACTGGGATCGGGACTGGGATCGGGACTGGGATCGGGACTGGGATCGGGACTAGGATCAGGACTGGGATCGGGACTGGGATCGGGACTGGGATCGGGACTCGGATCGGGACTGGGATCGGGACTGGGATCGGGACTCGGATCGGGACTGGGATCGGGACTGGGATCGGGACTCGGATCGGGACTGGGATCGGGACTGGGATCGGGACTCGGATCGGGACTGGGATCGGGACTGGGATCGGGACTCGGATCGGGACTGGGATCGGGACTGGGATCGGGACTCGGATCGGGACTGGGATCGGGACTGGGATCGGGACTCGGATCGGGACTGGGATCGGGACTGGGATCGGGACTCGGATCGGGACTGGGATCGGGACTGGGATCGGGACTCGGATCGGGACTGGGATCGGGACTGGGATCGGGACTCGGATCGGGACTGGGATCGGGACTGGGATCGGGACTCGGATCGGGACTGGGATCGGGACTGGGATCGGGACTCGGATCGGGACTGGGATCGGGACTGGGATCGGGACTCGGATCGGGACTGGGATCGGGACTGGGATCGGGACTCGGATCGGGACTGGGATCGGGACTGGGATCGGGACTCGGATCGGGACTGGGATCGGGACTGGGATCGGGACTCGGATCGGGACTGGGATCGGGACTGGGATCGGGACTCGGATCGGGACTGGGATCGGGACTGGGATCGGGACTCGGATCGGGACTGGGATCGGGACTGGGATCGGGACTCGGATCGGGACTGGGATCGGGACTGGGATCGGGACTCGGATCGGGACTGGGATCGGGACTGGGATCGGGACTCGGATCGGGACTGGGATCGGGACTGGGATCGGGACTCGGATCGGGACTGGGATCGGGACTGGGATCGGGACTCGGATCGGGACTGGGATCGGGACTGGGATCGGGACTCGGATCGGGACTGGGATCGGGACTGGGATCGGGACTCGGATCGGGACTGGGATCGGGACTGGGATCGGGACTCGGATCGGGACTGGGATCGGGACTGGGATCGGGACTCGGATCGGGACTGGGATCGGGACTGGGATCGGGACTCGGATCGGGACTGGGATCGGGACTGGGATCGGGACTCGGATCGGGACTGGGATCGGGACTGGGATCGGGACTCGGATCGGGACTGGGATCGGGACTGGGATCGGGACTCGGATCGGGACTGGGATCGGGACTGGGATCGGGACTCGGATCGGGACTGGGATCGGGACTGGGATCGGGACTCGGATCGGGACTGGGATCGGGACTGGGATCGGGACTCGGATCGGGACTGGGATCGGGACTGGGATCGGGACTCGGATCGGGACTGGGATCGGGACTGGGATCGGGACTCGGATCGGGACTGGGATCGGGACTGGGATCGGGACTCGGATCGGGACTGGGATCGGGACTGGGATCGGGACTCGGATCGGGACTGGGATCGGGACTGGGATCGGGACTCGGATCGGGACTGGGATCGGGACTGGGATCGGGACTCGGATCGGGACTGGGATCGGGACTGGGATCGGGACTCGGATCGGGACTGGGATCGGGACTGGGATCGGGACAAGGATCAGGACTGGGATCGGGACTAGGATTGGGACTGGGATCGGACTGGGACCGGGACTGGGATCAAGACTAGGTTCGGGACTGGGATCGGGACTGGGATCGCGGCTGAGATCGGGACTAGGATCGGGACTGGGATCGAGACTGGGATCAAGACTAAATGCGGGACTGGGATCAGGACTGGGATCGGGACTGGGATCCTGACTGGGATCGGGACTGGGATCGGGAAAGGGATCGGGACTAGGATTGGCACTGGCATCGGGACAGGGCTCCGGACTTGGATCAGGACTGGGATCGGGACTAAGATCGGGACAGGGGTCGGGACTGGGATCGAGACTAGGATCGGGACAGGGATCGGGACTGGGACCGGTACTGCGACCGGGATTGGGACCGGGACTGGGACCGGGACTGGGATCAGGACTCGGATCGGGAGTAGGATCGAAACTGGGATCAGGACTGAGATCGGGACTGGGATCGGGACTGGGATCAAGACTAGGTTCGGGACTGGGATCGGGACTGGGATCGCGGCTGAGATCGGGACTAGGATCGGGACTGGGATCGAGACTGGGATCAAGACTAAATGCGGGACTGGGATCAGGACTGGGATCGGGACTGGGATCCTGACTGGGATCGGGACTGGGATCGGGGCTGGGATCGGGACTGGGATCGGGGCTGGGATCGGGACTGGGATCGGGGCTGGGATCGGGACTGGGATCGGGGCTGGGATCGGGACTGGGATCGGGGCTGGGATCGGGACTGGGATCGGGGCTGGGATCGGGACTGGGATCGGGGCTGGGATCGGGACTGGGATCGGGGCTGGGATCGGGACTGGGATCGGGGCTGGGATCGGGACTGGGATCGGGGCTGGGATCGGGACTGGGATCGGGGCTGGGATCGGGACTGGGATCGGGGCTGGGATCGGGACTGGGATCGGGGCTGGGATCGGGACTGGGATCGGGGCTGGGATCGGGACTGGGATCGGGGCTGGGATCGGGACTGGGATCGGGGCTGGGATCGGGACTGGGATCGGGGCTGGGATCGGGACTGGGATCGGGGCTGGGATCGGGACTGGGATCGGGGCTGGGATCGGGACTGGGATCGGGGCTGGGATCGGGACTGGGATCGGGGCTGGGATCGGGACTGGGATCGGGGCTGGGATCGGGACTGGGATCGGGGCTGGGATCGGGACTGGGATCGGGGCTGGGATCGGGACTGGGATCGGGGCTGGGATCGGGACTGGGATCGGGGCTGGGATCGGGACTGGGATCGGGGCTGGGATCGGGACTGGGATCGGGGCTGGGATCGGGACTGGGATCGGGGCTGGGATCGGGACTGGGATCGGGGCTGGGATCGGGACTGGGATCGGGGCTGGGATCGGGACTGGGATCGGGGCTGGGATCGGGACTGGGATCGGGGCTGGGATCGGGACTGGGATCGGGGCTGGGATCGGGACTGGGATCGGGGCTGGGATCGGGACTGGGATCGGGGCTGGGATCGGGACTGGGATCGGGACAGGGATCGGGACTAGGATCGGGACTAGAGTCGGGACTGGAATCAGGACAGGGATCGCGACTGGGATCAGGACTGGGATCGGGACTGGGATCAGGACTCGGATCGGGAGTAGGATCGAGACTGGGATCAGGACTGAGATCGGGACTGGGATCGGGACTAAGGATCAGGACTGGGATCAAGACTCGGATCGGGACTGTGATCGGGGCTGTGATCGGGAGTGGGATCTGTTGGCCTGAGGGTGAGTGTGCACCCAGGAGGGTCCCTAGCAGTGGCTGGTTCACACCACCAACTGTTTTTGGAGAGACTGAAACTATGGAGGCAACTGGTTCCAAGGATGGCAGAAAACTAGTCAGAGAGTGTGGCAACAGTTTTCGCCTCAATTGACTGGGAATGAACACTTGATCAAGGCTCACAAGCAGTGGCATTTTATAGCCACTGATCTAAGTTTTCCAGAACACCAAAGCATGCCAGATTTGGAGCTTGCTAGTATATTCTATGGCTTCTAGAGTGCTCCTTGGTAGGCTGTCCTTTTCCCACCTAGGAAGGCATCCCTTCCCTCCTCTAGAAGCTTCTGCCCCTTCCTAGATTCCTCAGCTTGCTTCTAGTAGGAGGGAAGGTGTCCAGAAGACCAAGACACCTCTAGATGCCTTGTAGGACAAGTCACCCTTTCTAGAAGGTGTGCCACCTTCTTGGACCCTCACCTGGCCTTCTAGAAGCTTAAAGAGGAACTCTAGAGGTTGAGCTAGCTTCCTGGCATCTATTTTCCACCTCCCTTGAGGCAGGGCATAATTTCATCTTGTGGGACTTGAACCCGGGCCCTTGCCTCTAGAGGTGGACACCATTAACCACTAAGCCACTAAGGCTTGTCTTTCGGTGTTCCTTTTTGGAGTCACTCCTGCCATGGTGAGGAGCATCACTCCAACAATCTCCCCCTTGCGCATCACCCATGGCAGTTATCCATGCTCAGCCTGCAACTCAAGAGGCTTGGAAAAGCCCAAGCTCCATACAAGTAGCATCATGCCTGTCCTTGGGTTGCGCCTTTGTCATGGCATCAGGAAGCATGTGCTTTGTGCCGCAGTGCACAAGCACCACATCACCCTTTGCAACGAGGTCTCGTGCAAAGTGATGCCGGATCTCTATGTGCTTGGTCCTCCGGTGTAGCACAGGGTTCTTGGTCAGGCTGATGGCACTCATGTTGTCAACATTGAGTGCTGTTGGCTTCTTTCGCGGCACCCCAATCTCCTTGAGCAATCGCCGCAGCCATAGTGCCTCCTTTGCAGCTTCCGCGAGCGCAATATACTCCGTCTCAGTGCTGGATAGAGCCACACTGTCCTGGTTCCGGCTTGCCCAAGACACCACTGCGCCACCAAGCACAAAAACATAGCCTGATGTTGACTTGCGGTCATCAACGTCACCTGCCCAGTCAGCATCAGAGTAGCCAACCAACTCGAGGGAGTCAGTCTGCGCTCCCCCTCCAAACACAAGTCGCGAATGTATCGTTGCCTTCAAATAGCGGAGGATTCTCTTCACCGCTTGCCAATGTAGCGGCCCCGGATCAGCAACATAGCGGCTCACTTGTCCTTCAGCAAAGGCAAGGTCAGGCCGCGTCACCACCATGGCATACATTATGCTGCCAACTGCGGACTGGTTTGGTACTCCAGCCATCTCCGCCTTCTCGTCCTCCGTGCTCGGGCCCATGCTCGAGCTCAGCTCACATGTCGTTGTCATATGTGTGCCGATGGGGTTACACTCCTCCATGTTGTAGCGGCGGAGCACCTCCTGCACATATTTTTCTTGACCCATCTCCAGCGTGCGTGCTTTGCGGTCCCTCTTGATGGCGATGCCCAGGTAGTACTCAAGCTCGCCCATGTCTGTCATCTTGAACCGGCCGCCAAGCTGTTGCTTCAGGCTCTTGAGCTCCCCCTCATCCAAAGACACAAGGATGAGGTCATCCACGTAGAGTATGACAATTTGGTAGAGTCCTGGCTGATTATGCACGTACACACTGTGATCAGCCTCGTAGCGCTTGAAGCCAAGCTCACCCATGAAACTATCCATCTTGAGGTACCACATGAGCGGAGCTTGCTTCAGTCCATAGAGCGCCTTGCGAAACCGACACACCTTCCCTTGCGGCGCATCCACCCCCTCTGGCACCTCCATGTAGACTTCCTTGTCCAGGTCGCCATTGAGGAACGCGGTTTTCACGTCCATTTGGTGGATTTCGTAGTCGCGTGCCGCTGCCACCGAGAGGATAGTACGGATGGAGGCAAACTTGGCAACTGGTGCAAAGGTCTCGTCGTAGTGCTCCCCTTTTCTCTGGGCATATCCTTTCGCCACCAGCCGTGCCTTGTACCGCTCCACCTTCCCCTCCTTCGTGAGCTTCTTCCGGAAGATCCACTTGGAGCCGATGATTTTCTCGCCCTCTGGCCGGTCAACCAGCTCCCAAGTGCCGTTCTCCTCGTGGGAGGCAAGCTCAGATTTTATTTCTCCCTCCCACTCAGCCCCATCCTTCCGCTGCAGTGCCTCCTTTACAGATTGGGGCTCCTCTTGCGTGAAGAAGGCTTGTGCAAACCCAGTCCAAATGCCCTTGTCGGCATCATACCTTTTTGTCCTTCTTCGCACACGGTTACTCGTGCGGGGCTGTTGAGGAGGTTGTTGTTGTTGCTGTCTCCTTTTGGCGCCATCCTCTCCAAGCGCCTGCTCCCCCTCTCTTGGAGACCTTGGAGACATCTGTCGACTCCCTGCCTCCTCGTCCATCTCCGGTGCTTCGGATTCTTCATCCGAACTGTCCGGAACAAATTCTGCCGGTCGCCCATCGCTAGGGCGATCCTCTCTGGCTGGTGCTGCTGCGAGGATGTCACCCTCATTCACGTCCTCCGGCATCTCCCCCTCAAGGAGTGGCATCCACTCCCCCCTCTTGGAGAGACCTGCCTCCTTGTCTGTCCAACGGCTTTTCTCGTCGAATGTGACGTCGCGACTCCGCACAATCTGCTGCCTCCTTGGGTCAAAGAGCCGATACGCCTTGCTTCTGCTCTNTCTCTTGGAGACCTTGGAGACATCGATCGACTCCCCGCCTCCACGTCCCTCTCCGGTGCTTCGGATTCTTCGTCCGAACTGGCCGGAACATATTCTGCCGGTTGCACATCCCTCGGGCGATCCTCTCCGGCTGGTGCTGCTGCGAGGACGTCACCCTCATTCACGTCCTCCGGCATCTCCCCCTCAAGGAGTGGCATCCACTCCCCCCTCTTGGAGAGACCTGCCTCCTTGTCTGTCCAACGGCTTTTCTCGTCGAATGTGACGTCGCGACTCCGCACAATCTGCTGCCTCCTTGGGTCAAAGAGCCGATACGCCTTGCTTCTGCTCTCATATCCAAGGAAAATACACCGACGGGTACGCGGGTCCAGCTTGCTCCGTCCCTCACGTGCCTGCACCATTGCATGTGCAACACAACCAAACGTGCGGAGGTGACCCACCGCTGGCTTCCTCCCGCTCCACACTTCTTGTGGCGTCTTCCACGCATTGCTCTCCTTGTCTTTCAGCAGCTTGGTCGGCATGAGATTCATGATGTACGCTGCTGTCCTTGCCGCCTCCGCCCAATACCGTTGTGTAAGGCCAGCGTCGCTCAACATGGATCGAACCATGTTAAGGATTGTGCGATTTGCTCTCTCTGCGACGCCATTCTGTTGTGGGGAGTGTGGATTTGTTTCCTGCCACTCAATCCCCTTGCTCTTCATCCACTCAAGGCACCCCGCATATTCACCGCCGTTGTCACTCCGGAAAGCCTTCACCTTCAACTCTGTTTGCCGCTCCACATCAGCCACAAACTCTTGCATGCACGCAAGGACCTCACTCTTCCGCTTCATTGGGTAGAGGTAGAGTTTCCGGCTGTGGTCATCGATGAAGGTGAGGAAGTAGCGAGCTCCGCCGATGGAGCTATCAAGCGTTCCACACACATCTGTGTGTACCACGGCCAGTTTTGCCGATGCACGCGTCCCCTTGGCGACAAACGGCTGCCGAGTTGATTTGCCAATGATGCATGGCTCACACACGGTCTCCTTCGTTCCATCAAGGCCGCTGATTTGGAGATCCCGCACCACTTCCCTATTAGCCATCTCTTTCACTGTTGATGGAGAAATGTGGCAGAGTCGGCGGTGCCATAGGTCCAAATCTCCTCCATCCTTCGTTGCAAGGTTGGCGGCGTTGGACCCCACCCGGCTGCTGAGGNCAAGTCCCTTGTCAGTAAGGCGGCTGACGGAGAGCAGGTTTGCCCCAAAGTTAGGCATATGCAGCACATCGTAGATTGTGCTTGTGATAGGTTTTCCATCCACAATTGACTCAATGCAGACGTTACCCTCACCGGCGGCCACCTCTGTTTTTCCATTGGCCACCGTCATGCGTCTCTCCGAGGCGCCGTAGGTGACAAATGCCGCCCTGTTGCATTGCGTGTGGCGGCTTGATCCAGAGTCAATGACGGCAAATCCCAGATCCTTCAAGTTGGTGGAGTTGTACGCCATAAGGGCGTGCTCATCTTTCTTTCCGCCCCGCTGCGACCGATCTGTTTTCTTCTTGGGACAGTTGCGCGCGTAGTGGCCTTCCTTGCCACAGTTGAAGCACTCCCCCTTCTTGTCACCCTTCTTAGCGCCCTGTTTGGCACCCTTCCACTTGTCGCCTCGGCCTCCACTTTGAGGATGAACCGTGCAAGCTGAACTTGATGCCGCTGCACTCTCTCGACCGCCACGTTGCATCCACTCATTGCGTACGTACTCAGCAACCTTCGGGTACTTCAGCTGGTCGGAAGGCCAGCCACCAAGGACTGTGATCATGGGACTCCAACTGTCCGGCAAGGCTAGAAGGAGGATTATAGCTTGCAACTCAGAGTCGACCTCCCAACCAGTGGCCACGCACTCCGCTGCGAGCGACTCAATCTGCTGCATGATCTCCATGATGTTGTCGCCTTCATTGGCTCGGAGGGTGACGAGCCGTTTGAAGATGAAGAGCTGATTGGCAAGGTTGCTTGACTGGTAGATAGAGCAAAGTTTTGACCATGCGTCTGCGGCCAGGGTGCATCCTTGGATGTGTCCAAGCTGTGGTGGGCATAACGCGGACACAAGGAACGCCAACGCCTTTTTGTTGCGCTTCTTGTATGCCTCCTTCACCTCAGCCGTTGCAGTCTCCGGCGGAG
>SZWC01010427.1:13036-28906 GCA_023375785.1 Penium margaritaceum | reverse complement strand
GGGATCGGGACTGGGATCGGGACTAGGATCAAGGCAATGATCAGGACTGGGATCGGGGCTGTGATTGGGACTGGGATCCGGACTGGGATCCGGACTGGGATCGGGAATGGGATCGGGACTAGGATCGGGACTGGGATTAGGACTGGGATCGGGACTAGGATCGGGACTGGGATCGGGACTGTGATCGGGACTGGGATCGGGACTTGGATCAGGACTGTGATCGGGACTGGGATCGGGACTGGGATCAGGACTAGGATCAGGACTGGCATCGGGACTTGGATCGGGACTGGGTTCGGGACTGGGTTTGGGACTGGGATCGGGACTGGGATTGGGACTGGGATCGGGACAGGGATCGTGACTGGGATTGGGACAGGGATCGGGAGTGGGACCGGGACTGGGACCGGGACTGAGACCGGGACTTGGACCGGGACTGGGACCGGGACTGGGACTGTGACTTGGATTGGGACTGGGATCGGGACTGGGATCGAGACTGGGATCGGGACTAGGATCAGGACTGGATCGTGATTGGGATTCTGACTGGGATCGGGACTGGGATCGGGACTAGGATCGGGACTCGGACTGGGACTGGGAGTGGGACTGGGACAAGGACTGGGACTAGGACTACGTTTGGGACTGCAACTAGGACTACAACTGAACCTGCGACTGGAACTTGGACTGGGACTGGGACAGGGACTTGGACTGGGACTGGGACTACGACTGGGACTGGGACCGGGAATGGGATCGGGACTGGGATAGGGACAGGGATCGGGACAGGGATCGGGACTAGGATCGGGACTAGATTCCGGACTGGAATCAGGACAGGGATCGCGATTGGGATCAAGACTGGGATCGGGACTGGGATCGATACTGGGATCGGGACTGGGATCAGGACTGGTATCGGGACTGGGATCGGGACTGGGATCGGGACTGGGATCGGGCCATGGATCAGGACTGGGATCTGGACTGGGATCGGGACTGGGATCGGGACTGGNCTTGCATGCATCCATTTACAGTTCTTGCCTTTGAGACTCCTCACAGAGTGTCCAACCAAAGGTAGACACTAAAGACCAACATGCGGACTTCGTGAGGTTGCAAACCAAACGAACCTAAAGTGTGGATCCCTCGTTCGAGGGTGATATGTTATCTTGGTTGCAATACCAAGAGCGGTTGGCGGCCTCCCATGTCGGGACCCGTTTTCTAGACCGTTGCTATCCGGCGCATTGACAGATCGGGACTGGGATGGGGACAGGGATCGAGACTCGGATCGGGACTCGGATCAGGATTGGGATTGGGACTGGGATCGGACTGGGATCCAAACTAGGATCGGGACTGGGATCAGGACTAGGATGGGGACTGGGATCTGGATTGGGATCGGGACTGGGATCAAGACTTGGATCAGAACTGGGATCGGGACTTGGATTGGGACTAGGTTCGAGACTGGGATCGTGACTGGGATCGGGACTAGGATCGGGACAGGGATTGGGACTGGGATCAGGATTGGGATCGGGACAAGGATCAGAATTCGGATCGGGACTGGGATCGAGACTGGGATCGGGACAGGGATCGGGACTGGGATCGGGGCTGGGATCGGGACTGGGATCAGGATTGGGATCGGGACAAGGATCAGAATTCGGATCGGGACTGGGATCGAGACTGGGATCGGGACAGGGATCGGGACTGGGATCGGGGCTGGGATCGGGACTCTGATCAGGACTGTTATTGGGGCTATGATCGGGGCGGGAATCAGGACTGCGATCGGGATTGGGATCGGGACTCGGATTGGGACTGGGATCGGGACTAGGATCAGGACAGGGATCGCGACTGGGATCGGGATTGTGATTGGGACTGGGATCGGGACTGGGATCTGGGATAGGATCGAGACTGGGATCAGGACAGGGATCGCGACTAGGATCGGGAATGGGATCTGGACTCGGATCGAGACTGTGATCGGGACTGGGATCGGGACTGGGATCAAGGCTGGGATCGGGACTGGGATCGGGGCTGTGATCAGGGCAGGGATCGAGACTTGGATCAGGTCTGGGATCGGGGCATGGATCGGGCCTAGGATCAGGACAGGGATCGGGACTGGGATCAGGACTGGGCTCGGGACTAGGATCGGGACTGTGATCGGGACTGGGATGGGGACTCGGATCGGGACTGGCATCAGGGCTGTGATCAGAACTGGGATCGGGACTAGGATCGGGACTGTGATCGGGACTGGGATGGGGACTCGGATCGGGACTGGCATCAGGGCTGTGATCAGAACTGGGATCGGGACTAGGATTGGGACTGGGATCGGGACTGGGATCGGGACTGGGATCAGGACTGGGATCAGGACTGGGATCCAGACTGGGATCGGGACTCGGATCGGGACTAGGATCGGGACAGGGATCGGGACTGGGATCAAGACTGGCATCAGGACTGGGATCGGGACTGGGATCGGGACTGGGATCGGGACTCAGATCGGGACAGAGATCGGGACAGGGACCGCGATTGGGACCGGAACTGGGACCAGGACTGGGACCGAGACTTGGAGCGTGACTTTGATTCGGACTGGGATCGGGACTAGGATCCAGACTGGGATCGTGACTAGGATCAGGACTGGGATTGTGACTGGGATTCTGACTGGGATCGGGACTGGGATCGGGACTAGGATCGGGACTGGGACTGGGACTGGGACTGGGACTGGGACAAGGACTGGGACTAGGACTACGTTTGGGACTTCAACTGGGACTGCGACTGAACTTGCGATTGGGACTTGGACTGGGACTTGGACAGGGACTTGGACTGTGACTGGGACTACGACAGGGACTGTGACCATATAGGGATCGGGACTGGGATCGGGACAGGGATCGGGACAGGGATCGGGACTAGGATCGGGACTAGATTCGGGACTGGAATCAGGACAGGGATCGCGACTGGGATCAGGACTGGGATCGGGACTCGGATCGGGCCATGGACCGGGACTGGGGTCTGGACTGGGATTGGGACTGGGTTCGGGACTGGAATCGGGATTAGGATCGGTATTGGGATCGGGACTGGGATCGGGACTGGGATCGAGACTGTGATCGGGACTGGGATCGGGACTGGGATGGGGACTGGGATGGGGACTGGGATGGGGACTCGGATCGGGACTCGGATCAGGACTAGGATCGGGACTGGGATCGGGACTGGGATCGGGACTGGGATCGAGACTGTGATCGGGACTGGGATCGGGACTGGGATGGGGACTGGGATGGGGACTGGGATGGGGACTCGGATCGGGACTCGGATCAGGATTGGGATTGGGACTGGGATCGGACCGGGATCCAAACTGGGATCGGGACTGGGATCAGGACTAGGATGGGGACTGGGATCTGGACTGGGATCGGGACTGGGATCGGGACTGGGATCGGGACTGGGATCGGGACTTGGATCTGAACTGGGATTGGGACTTGGATTGGGAATAGGATTGGGACTGGGATCGTGACTGGGATCGGGACTGGGATCAGGACAGGGATCGGGACTAGGATCAGGACTGGGATCGGGACAAGGATCGGAATCAGGATCGGGACTGGGATCGAGACTGGGATCGGGACAGGGATCGAGACTGGGATCAGGGCTGGGATCGGGACTCTGATCGAGACTGTGATTGGGGCTAGGATCGGGGCGGGAATCAAGACTGCAATCGGGATTGGGATCGGGACTGGGATTGGGACTGGGATCAGGACTAGGATCAGGACAGGGATCGCGACTCGGATCGGGATTGGGATCGGGACTGGGATCGGGACTGGGATCTGAGCTAGGATCGAGACTGGGATCAGGACAGGGATCGCGACTAGGATCGGGACTGGGATCGGGACTCGGATCGGGACTGTGATCGGGACTGGGATCGGGACTGGAATCAAGGCCGGGATCAGGACTGGGATCGGGGCTGTGATCAGGGCAGGGATCGAGACTTGGATCAGGTCTGGGATCGGGGCATGGATCGGGCCTAGGATCAGGACAGGGATCGGGACTGGGATCAGGACTGGGCTTGGGACTACGATCGGGACTGGGATCGGGACTGAGATAGGGACTCGGATCGGGACTGGGATCAGGGCTGTGATCGGAACTGGGATCGGGACTAGGATTGGGACTGGGATCAGGACTTGGATCGGGACTGGGATCGGGACTGGGATCGGGACTGGGATCGGGACTCGGATCAGGACTAGGATCGGGACAGGGATCGGGACTGGGATCAAGACTGGCATCAGGACTGGGATCGGGACTGGGATCGGGACTAGGATCGGGACAGGGATTGGGATTGGGATCGGGACTGGGATCGGGACTCAGATCGGGACAGGGATTGGGACTGGGACCACAATTAGGACCGGGACTGGGACCGGGACTGGGACCGAGACTTGGAGCGTGACTTTGATCTGGACTTGGATCGGGACTGGGATCCAGACTGGGATCAAGACTAGGATGAGGACTGGGATCGTGACTGGGATTCTGACTGGGATCAGGACTGGGATCGGGACTAGGATCGGGACTGGGACTGGGACTGGGACTGGGACAAGGACTGTGACTAGGACTACGTTTGGGAGTGCAACTAGGACTGCGACTGAACCTGCGACTGTGACTTGGACTGGGACAGGGACAGGGACTTGGACTAGGACTGGGACTCCGACTGGGACTGGGACCGGGAATGGGATCGGGACTGGGATCGGGACAGGAATCGGGACAAGGATCAGGACTAGGATCGGGACTAGATTCGGGACTGGAATCAGGACAGGGATCGCGACTGGGATCAGGACTGGGATCGGGACTGGGATCGAGACTAGGATCGGGACTGGGATCAGGATTGGGATCAGGACTAGGATCGGGACTAGGATCGGGTTGCGATCAGGACTGGAATCGGGACTGGAATCGGCACTGGGATCGGTACTGGGATCGGGACTGGGATCGGGACTGGGATCGAGATTCTGATCGGGAATGGGATCGGGACAGGGATGGGGACTGGGATCAGGACTCAGATCGGGACTCGGATCGGGATTGGGATTGGGACTGGGATCGAACTGGGATCCAAACTGGGATCGGAACTGGGATCAAGACGAGGATGGGGACTGGGATCTCAACTGGGATCGGGACTGGGATCGGGACTTGGATCGGAACGAGGATCGGGACTTGGATTGGAACTAGGATCGGGACTGGGATCGTGACTGGGATCGGGACTGGGATCGGGACAGGGATCGGGACAGGGATCGGGACCGGGATCAGGACTGGGATCAGGACAGGGATCAGAATCGGGATCGGGACTGGGATCGGGACTGGGATCGGGGCTAGGATCGAGACTGGGATCAGGACAGGGATCGCGACTGGGATCGGGACTGGGATCGGGACTGGGATCTGGGCTGGGATCGGGACTGGGATCGGGACAGGGATCGGGACCGGGATCGGGACCGGGATCAGGACTGGGATCAGGACAGGGATCAGAATCGGGATCGGGACTGGGATCGGGACTGGGATCGGGGCTAGGATCGAGACTGGGATCAGGACAGGGATCGCGACTAGGATCGGGACTGGGATCGAGACTGGGATCGGGACTGTGATCGGGACTGGGATCGGGACAGGGATCGGGACTGGGATCAAGGCTGGGATCGGGACTGGGATCGGGGCTGTGATCGAGACTTGGATCAGGTCTGGGATCGGGGCATGGATCGGGCCTAGGATCAGGACTGTGATCGGAATTGGGATCGGGACTGGGATCGGGACTAGGATCAGGAATGGGATCGGGACTGGGATCTTGACTGGGATCGGGACTCGGATCAGGACTGGGATCGGGACTGGGATCGGGACTAGGATCGGGACTGGGATCGGGACTCGGATCGGGATCAGATCGGGACTCAGATCGGGACAGGGATCGGTACTGGGACCGCGATTGGGACCGTGACTGGGACCGGGACTGGGACCGTGACTTGGAGCGTGACTTTGATCCAGACTGGGATCGGGACTGGGATCCAGACTGGGATCGTGACTAGGATCAGGACTGGGATCCCGATTGGGATCGGGACTGGGATCGGGATTGGGATCGGGACTGGGATGGGGACGGGGATCGGGACTGGGATCGGGACTGGGATCGGGACTGGGATCGGCACTGGCATCGGGACAGGGATCGGGACTTGGATCAGGACTGGGATCGGGACTGGGATCGGGACACGGGTCAGGACTGTGATCGAGACTAGGATCGGGACGAGGATCGGGACTGGGACTGGGACTACGACCGGGATTGGGACCAGGACTGGGACCAGGACTGGGACCGGGACTGGGACCGGGACTTGGATCGGGACTGGGATCGGGACAGTGATCGAGACTGGGATCAGGACTGGGATTGGGACTAGGATCGGGACTGGGATCCGGACTAGGATCGGGACTGGGACAAGGACTGGGACTGGGACATGGACTACGACTAGGAGTGGGACAATGACTGGGATCTGGACTAGGATCGGGACAGAGATCAGGACTAGGATCGGGACTAGGATTGGACTGGGATCGGGACTTGGATCGGGACAGGGATGGGGGCGGGGATCGGGACTAGGATCGGGACTGGGATCAGGACTGAGATCAGGACTGGGATCGGGACTGGGATCGGGACTAGGATCGGGACAAGGATCGGGACTTGGATCAGGACTAGGATCCGGATTGGGATCGGGACTGGGATCGGGACTAGGATCAGGACTGGGATCCTGACTGGGATCGGAACTGGGATCAGGACTGGGATCGGGACTGGGATCAGGACTGAGATCGGGACTGGGATCGGGACTGGGATCGGAACTGGGATCAGGACTAAGATTGCGACTCAGATCGGGACTGGGATCAAGACTGAGATCGGGACTGGGATCGGGACTGGGATCGGAACTGGGATCAGGACTAAGATTGCGACTCAGATCGGGACTGGGATCAAGACTGAGATCGGGACTGGGATCGGGACTGGGATCGGAACTGGGATCAGGACTAAGATTGCGACTCAGATCGGGACTGGGATCAAGACTGAGATCGGGACTGGGATCGGGACTGGGATCGGAACTGGGATCAGGACTAAGATTGCGACTCAGATCGGGACTGGGATCAAGACTGAGATCGGGACTGGGATCGGGACTGGGATCGGAACTGGGATCAGGACTAAGATTGCGACTCAGATCGGGACTGGGATCAAGACTGAGATCGGGACTGGGATCGGGACTGGGATCGGAACTGGGATCAGGACTAAGATTGCGACTCAGATCGGGACTGGGATCAAGACTGAGATCGGGACTGGGATCGGGACTGGGATCGGAACTGGGATCAGGACTAAGATTGCGACTCAGATCGGGACTGGGATCAAGACTGAGATCGGGACTGGGATCGGGACTGGGATCGGAACTGGGATCAGGACTAAGATTGCGACTCAGATCGGGACTGGGATCAAGACTGAGATCGGGACTGGGATCGGGACTGGGATCGGAACTGGGATCAGGACTAAGATTGCGACTCAGATCGGGACTGGGATCAAGACTGAGATCGGGACTGGGATCGGGACTGGGATCGGAACTGGGATCAGGACTAAGATTGCGACTCAGATCGGGACTGGGATCAAGACTGAGATCGGGACTGGGATCGGGACTGGGATCGGAACTGGGATCAGGACTAAGATTGCGACTCAGATCGGGACTGGGATCAAGACTGAGATCGGGACTGGGATCGGGACTGGGATCGGAACTGGGATCAGGACTAAGATTGCGACTCAGATCGGGACTGGGATCAAGACTGAGATCGGGACTGGGATCGGGACTGGGATCGGAACTGGGATCAGGACTAAGATTGCGACTCAGATCGGGACTGGGATCAAGACTGAGATCGGGACTGGGATCGGGACTGGGATCGGGACGGGGATCGGGACTGTGATCACGATTAGGATCGGGACTTGGATCGGGACTGGGATCGGGACAGTGATCGAGACTGGGATCAGGACTGGGATCGGGACTAGGATCGGGACTGGGATCAGGACTGAGATCAGGACTGGGATCGGGACTGGGATCGGGACAGGGATTCGGACTAGGATCGGGACTAGGATCAGGACAGGGATCGCGACTGAGATCGGGACTGGGATCGTGACTGGGATCGGGACGGGGATCGGGACTGTGATCACGATTAGGATCGGGACTTGGATCGGGACTGTGATCAGGACTGGGATCGGGACTGGGATCGGGACTTGGATCGGGACTGGGATCGGGACCGGGATCGGGAATGGGATCGGGACTTGGATCGAGACTGGGATCGGGACTCGGATCAGGACTGGGATCGGGACTGGGATCGGGACTGAGTTCGGGACTGGCATCGGGACTTGGATCGGGACTGGGTTCAGGACTGGGATCGGGACTGGGATCGGGATTGGGATTGGGACTGGGATCAGGACAGGGATCGAGACTGGGATCAGGACAGGGATCGGGAGTGGGACCGGGACTGGGACCAGGACTGAGACCGGGACTGGGACCGGGACTGGGACCACGACTGGGACCGTGACTTGGATCGTGACTGGGATCGGTACTGGGATCGGGACTTAGATCGAGACTGTGATCGGGACTGGGATTGGGACTGGGATTGCATTGGCATCAGGACTATGATCGGGGAATGGATCGAGACTAGGATCGGGGTTGAGATCAGGGCTGGGATCGGGGCTGGGATCGGGGCTGGGATCGGGGCTAGGATCACGGCTGGGATCGAACTTGGATCGGGAATGGATCGGGACTGGGATCGAGACTAGGATCGGGACTGGGATCAGGACTAGGATCGGGACTGGGATCGGGACTGGGATCAGGACTGGGATCAGGACTGGGATCGGGACTGGGATCGGGACTGGAGTCAGGACTGGGATCAGGACTGGGATCGGGACTGGGATCGGGACTGGAGTCAGGACTGGGATCAGGACTGGGATCGGGACTGGGATCGGGACTGGAGTCAGGACTGGGATCAGGACTGGGATCGGGACTGGGATCGGGACTGGAGTCAGGACTGGGATCAGGACTGGGATCGGGACTGGGATCGGGACTGGAGTCAGGACTGGGATCAGGACTGGGATCGGGACTGGGATCGGGACTGGAGTCAGGACTGGGATCAGGACTGGGATCGGGACTGGGATCGGGACTGGAGTCAGGACTGGGATCAGGACTGGGATCGGGACTGGGATCGGGACTGGAGTCAGGACTGGGATCAGGACTGGGATCGGGACTGGGATCGGGACTGGAGTCAGGACTGGGATCAGGACTGGGATCGGGACTGGGATCGGGACTGGAGTCAGGACTGGGATCAGGACTGGGATCGGGACTGGGATCGGGACTGGAGTCAGGACTGGGATCAGGACTGGGATCGGGACTGGGATCGGGACTGGAGTCAGGACTGGGATCAGGACTGGGATCGGGACTGGGATCGGGACTGGAGTCAGGACTGGGATCAGGACTGGGATCGGGACTGGGATCGGGACTGGAGTCAGGACTGGGATCAGGACTGGGATCGGGACTGGGATCGGGACACGGGTCAGGACTGGGATCGAGACTAGGATCGGGACGAGGATCGGGACTGGGACTGGGACTGCGACCGGGACTGGGACCGGGACTGGGACCAGGACTGGGACAGGGACTGGGACCGGGACTTGGATCGGGACTGGGATCGGGACAGTGATCGAGACTGGGATCAGGACTGGGATCGGGACTAGGATCGGGACTGGGATCCGGACTAGGATCGGGACTGGGACAAGGACTGGGACTGGGACTTGGACAACGACTAGGAGTGGGACAAGGACTGGGATCTGGACTAGGATCGGGATAGAGATCAGGACTAGGATCGGGACTAGGATTGGACTGGGATCGGGACTTGGATCGGGACAGGGATGGGGGCGGGGATCGGGACTGGGATCGGGACTGGGATCAGGACTGGGATCGGGACTGGGATCGGGACTGGGATCGGGACACGGATCGGGACTGGGATCGGGACTGGGATCGGGACACGGATCGGGACTGGGATCGGGACTGGGATCGGGACACGGATCGGGACTGGGATCGGGACTGGGATCGGGACACGGATCGGGACTGGGATCGGGACTGGGATCGGGACACGGATCGGGACTGGGATCGGGACTGGGATCGGGACACGGATCGGGACTGGGATCGGGACTGGGATCGGGACACGGATCGGGACTGGGATCGGGACTGGGATCGGGACACGGATCGGGACTGGGATCGGGACTGGGATCGGGACACGGATCGGGACTGGGATCGGGACTGGGATCGGGACACGGATCGGGACTGGGATCGGGACTGGGATCGGGACACGGATCGGGACTGGGATCGGGACTGGGATCGGGACACGGATCGGGACTGGGATCGGGACTGGGATCGGGACACGGATCGGGACTGGGATCGGGACTGGGATCGGGACACGGATCGGGACTGGGATCGGGACTGGGATCGGGACACGGATCGGGACTGGGATCGGGACTGGGATCGGGACACGGATCGGGACTGGGATCGGGACTGGGATCGGGACACGGATCGGGACTGGGATCGGGACTGGGATCGGGACACGGATCGGGACTGGGATCGGGACTGGGATCGGGACACGGATCGGGACTGGGATCGGGACTGGGATCGGGACACGGATCGGGACTGGGATCGGGACTGGGATCGGGACACGGATCGGGACTGGGATCGGGACTGGGATCGGGACACGGATCGGGACTGGGATCGGGACTGGGATCGGGACACGGATCGGGACTGGGATCGGGACTGGGATCGGGACACGGATCGGGACTGGGATCGGGACTGGGATCGGGACACGGATCGGGACTGGGATCGGGACTGGGATCGGGACACGGATCGGGACTGGGATCGGGACTGGGATCGGGACACGGATCGGGACTGGGATCGGGACTGGGATCGGGACACGGATCGGGACTGGGATCGGGACTGGGATCGGGACACGGATCGGGACTGGGATCGGGACTGGGATCGGGACACGGATCGGGACTGGGATCGGGACTGGGATCGGGACACGGATCGGGACTGGGATCGGGACTGGGATCGGGACACGGATCGGGACTGGGATCGGGACTGGGATCGGGACACGGATCGGGACTGGGATCGGGACTGGGATCGGGACACGGATCGGGACTGGGATCGGGACTGGGATCGGGACACGGATCGGGACTGGGATCGGGACTGGGATCGGGACACGGATCGGGACTGGGATCGGGACTGGGATCGGGACACGGATCGGGACTGGGATCGGGACTGGGATCGGGACACGGATCGGGACTGGGATCGGGACTGGGATCGGGACACGGATCGGGACTGGGATCGGGACTGGGATCGGGACACGGATCGGGACTGGGATCGGGACTGGGATCGGGACACGGATCGGGACTGGGATCGGGACTGGGATCGGGACACGGATCGGGACTGGGATCGGGACTGGGATCGGGACACGGATCGGGACTGGGATCGGGACTGGGATCGGGACACGGATCGGGACTGGGATCGGGACTGGGATCGGGACACGGATCGGGACTGGGATCGGGACTGGGATCGGGACACGGATCGGGACTGGGATCGGGACTGGGATCGGGACACGGATCGGGACTGGGATCGGGACTGGGATCGGGACACGGATCGGGACTGGGATCGGGACTGGGATCGGGACACGGATCGGGACTGGGATCGGGACTGGGATCGGGACACGGATCGGGACTGGGATCGGGACTGGGATCGGGACACGGATCGGGACTGGGATCGGGACTGGGATCGGGACACGGATCGGGACTGGGATCGGGACTGGGATCGGGACACGGATCGGGACTGGGATCGGGACTGGGATCGGGACACGGATCGGGACTGGGATCGGGACTGGGATCGGGACACGGATCGGGACTGGGATCGGGACTGGGATCGGGACACGGATCGGGACTGGGATCGGGACTGGGATCGGGACACGGATCGGGACTGGGATCGGGACTGGGATCGGGACACGGATCGGGACTGGGATCGGGACTGGGATCGGGACACGGATCGGGACTGGGATCGGGACTGGGATCGGGACACGGATCGGGACTGGGATCGGGACTGGGATCGGGACACGGATCGGGACTGGGATCGGGACTGGGATCGGGACACGGATCGGGACTGGGATCGGGACTGGGATCGGGACTGGAGTCAGGACTGGGATCAGGACTGGGATCGGGACTGGGATCGGGACTTGGATCGGGACTGGGATCAGGACCGGGATCGGGAATGGGATCGGGACTTGGATCGAGACTGGGATCGGGACTCGGATCAGGACTGGGATCGGAACTGGGATCGGGACTGAGTTTGGGACTGGCATCGGGCTTGGATCGGGACTGGGTTCAGGAATGGGATCGGGACTGGGATCGGGATTGGGATTGGGACTAAGATCAGGACAGGGATCGAGACTGGGATCAGGACAGGGATCGGGAGTGGGACCGGGACTGGGACCAGGACTGAGACCGGGACTGGGACCAGGACTGGGACCACGACTGGGACCGTGACTTGGATCGTGACTGGGATCGGTACTGGGATCGGGACTTAGATCGAGACTGTGATCGGGACTGGGATTGGGACTGGGATTGCATTGGCATCGGGACTATGATCGGGGAATGGATCGAGACTAGGATCGGGGCTGAGATCAGGGCTGGGATCGGGGCTGGGATCGGGGCTGGGATCTGGGCTAGGATCACGGCTGGGATCGAACTTGGATCGGGACTGGATCGGGACTGGGATCGAGACTGGGATCGGGACTGGGATCAGGACTAGGATCATGACTGGGATCGGGACTGGGATCAGCACTCGGATCAGGACTAAGATCGGGACTGGGATCAGGACTAGGATCGGGACTTGGATCAGGACTGGGATCGGGACTAGGATCGTTACAAGGATCGAGACTGGGATTCGGACTGGGATCGGGACTGGGATCGGGGCAGGGATCGGGACTGGCATCAGGACTGGGATCGAGACTGGGATCGGGACTGGGATCGGGACAGGGATTGGGACTGGGACCAGGACTGGGACCGGGACTGGGACCGGGACTGGGACTAGGACTAGGACCTGGACGGGGATCGGGACTGGGATCTGGACTAGGATCAAGACAGCGATAAGGACTGAGATCGGGACTATGATCGGGACTGGGATCGGGACTGGGATTAGGACTAGGACTGGGACTGGGACTGGGACTGGGAATGGGACTGGGACTGGGACTGGGACTGGGACTAGGACTAGGACTACGAGTACGACTGATGTTGGGACTGGGACTGGGACTAGGAGTGGGATTGGGACTGTGACTGGGACTAGGACTGGGACTTGGCCTAGGACTAGGACTCGGACTGGGATCAGGACTGGGATCAGGACTGGGATCGGGACTTACAACGGGACTGGGATCGGGGCTGGAATCAGGTTTGGGATCGGGACTGGGATCGGGAGTGGGATCAGGACTGGGATCGGGACTGGGATCGGGATTTGGATCAGGTTTGGGATCGGGACTTGTATTGGGGCTGGGATCAGGGCTGGGATTGGGACTGGGATCGGGACCGGGATCGGGACTGGGATCGGGACTTGGATCAGGACTGGGATCGGGACTGGGATCGGGACTGGGATGGGGACTAGGATCGGGAGTGAGATCGGGACTGGGATCGGGGCTGGGACCAGGGCAAGGATCGGGACTAGGATCAGGGCTCTGATCGGGGCTGGGATCAGGACTGGGATCAGGACTGGGATCGGGAATGGGATCGGGACTAGGATCGGGAGTGGGATCGGGAGTGGGATCAGTACTAGGATTGGGACTGGGATCGGGACTATGATCAGGACTGGGATCGGGACTTGGATCGGGACTGTGATCGGGACTGGGATCGGGACTGGGATCGGGACAAGGATCGCGACTGGGATCAGGACCGGGATCAGGACTGGGATCGGGACTGGGATTGGGACTGGGATCGGGACTGGGATCGGGACTGGGATCGGGACTAGGATTGAGACTGGGATCGGGACAGGGATCGGGACTGGGATTGGGACAGGGATCGGGAGTGGGACCGGGATGTCAATGCGCCGGATAGCAACAGTCTAGAAAACGGGTCCCGACATGGGAGGCCGCCAATCGCTCTTGGTATTGCAACCAAGATAACATATCACCCTCGAACAAGGGATCCGCACTTTAGGTTCGTTTTGGTTTGCAACCTCACGAAGTCCGCATGTTGGTCTTTAGTGTCTACCTTTGGTTGGACACTCTGTGAGGAGTCTCAAAGGCAAGAACTATAAATTGATGCATGCAAGGTACAGGCTTTTATACTTGCAGAGCTTTTCTAAAGCTTTTGCTTGTAGTGGCTCCACTGGAGCCAACCTCAACCTACAATCCTACTTTGCGCGTCCTTAGACCGCCAAGTGTCATCCTCAAGCCAGGGTTTTAGTAAGCTTCATAGAAGCTTCCTGTCCAAGTTTTGGCCACAACAGAATGTGGCCGTCGCGGGGTTTGAACCCGCGATCTCTTTTTGAGACTCCGGTGCCTATTCAACCATGCCAAAAAAGGTATGGTTCCTATGATGAGCCACAAGGGACATACCCATTATGGGCAGTGCATTCCTGGCCCATCTCAGAACAGACCAAGGGGACGTACTCCACAGAGCAGTGCATGCCTTGTCAGTATGTGTAGCTAGCCAGCTAGGCAGTGGACAAGATGCATACTATTTCAACAAATGTCTCCCTTGCACCTCTGTCCATCTGGCGCTTACTGGGCTCCATCAATATCTTAAGCCTCACCCTTCTTCTGCCGCACTCCTCATGCCCAATCCACGAATGCCTGCATAGTGCAAGTCGCTCTCCAGCGGCTTGGTCATGTAGTCAGCAAGCATGCTCTTTGTTTCGCAGTGCTGCAAGTCCACCACGTTCTTCATGACCAGGTCACGTGAGTAGTGGTAACGTATGTCGATGTGCTTCGTTCCTCANGGACTATGATCGGGGAATGGATCGAGACTAGGATCGGGGCTGAGATCAGGGCTGGGATCGGGGCTGGGATCGGGGCTGGGATCTGGGCTAGGATCACGGCTGGGATCGAACTTGGATCGGGACTGGATCGGGACTGGGATCGAGACTGGGATCGGGACTGGGATCAGGACTAGGATCGTGACTGGGATCGGGACTTGGATCAGGACTCGGATCAGGACTAAGATCGGGACTGGGATCAGGACTAGGATCGGGACTTGGATCAGGACTGGGATCGGGACTATGATCGTTACAAGGATCGAGACTGAGATTCGGACTGGGATCGGGACTGGGATCGGGGCTGGGATCGGGACTGGCATCGGGACTGGGATCGAGACTGGGATCGGGACTGGGATCGGGACAGGGATTGGGACTGGGACCGGGACTGGGACCGGGACTGGGACCGGGACTGGGACTAGGACTAGGACCTGGACGGGGATCGGGACTGGGATCTGGACTAGGATCAAGACAGCGATAAGGACTGAGATCGGGACTATGATCGGGACTGGGATCAGGACTGGGATTGGGACTAGGACTGGGACTGGGACTGGGACTGGGAATGGGACTGGGACTGGGACTGGGACTGGGACTAGGACTAGGACTACGAGTACAACTGATATTGGGACTGGGACTGGGACTAGGAGTGGGATTGGGACTGTGACTGGGACTAGGACTGGGACTTGGCCTAGGACTAGGACTCGGACTGGGATCAGGACTGGGATCACGACTGGGATCGGGACTTAGAACGGGACTGGGATCGGGACTGGAATCAGGTTTGGGATCGGGACTGGGATCGGGAGTGGGATCAGGACTGGGATCGGGACTGGGATCGGGA
>SZWC01010426.1:63825-86181 GCA_023375785.1 Penium margaritaceum | reverse complement strand
ACCACCCCCATCACCCGTATCATCACCACCCCCATCACCCGTATCATCACCACCCCCATCACCCGTATCATCACCACCTCCGTCACCTCTATCATCACCACCACCATCACCTGTATCATCAGCACCTCCCTCAGTCACATCATCACCACCTCTGTCACCCATATCATCACCACCTCCATCACCTGTATCATCACCACCACTGTCACCTGTATCATCACCACCACCGTCACCTGTATCATCTCCACCACCGTCACCTGTATCATCACCGCCTTCGCCACCTTGATCATCACCTCCTCCGTCAACCGTATCACCACCACCTCCATCACCTGCCTTACCACCACCTTCGTCACTTGTCTCACCACCACCTCCATCACCCATATCTCCACCACCTCCGTCAGTTGTATCATTGCCCTCGCCTCCACCACCATCGACACGACCTTTGTCTCCATCACCCCCTCCGCCCTCACCTCCTCCGCCATCCTTTCCAGTCCCTCCACCACCAAAGCAGCTGCAAGCGCCACCACCACCACCCGTTCGATGTACGTAAGGATCTGCACCTTTTCAATGTTTGTAATGGCTTGCACCTGTTTTAGGTCCTGCACGGGCTGCCTTCATCGTGCCTCTTGCTACAGTGGATGGCAGGTTCACAGCTTCCTATGTATGGTAAAGATGCCATGTGAGGATTTTCTTTCCTTTTTTTGAACCGCCTATTATGGGGTGTGAGACACGGTGCTGGTAAACCAGAAGTGCAACTGCTGGTCTGAGGGCGTGAAACATGGCCTTCCTCTAACACTCTAAGGGGATTCACTGCAGCTCCAAGAGCGTGCTGCCATTATGTGTGGCCACCTCTTCATCCTCTGCATTTTCTTGCTCTTGATTGTTGAATACCATTGCTTCACTCATTAGTTTTTTGTGCTTCCTGTTTGCAGCATGCGACACGATCCGTGGAGTGAAGTATTTGGGCACACCTTTCAGCAGGTCGGATACCAGCTCCCTCAGTGGCTGCTGCAAGCTCTGCTGGACCACCGCCCAGTGCCAAGCCTTCACTTTTGATCCAGCGGCCCTAGAATTGCAAAGATGTGCCCTCTTCACCGGTGTTGGCCAATACACAGTGCAGCAAAACACGAACCGCCCAATGGCTATGTCGGGGCTTCAAAAGCCTGGTGAGTTTTTTTACAAAGCATGTGTCAATCTGCAACGTCGGCAGCACTGATCCTTGACCTTGCCCGGGCATTCATGAGTGGTAGGGGTTGTGCTTGTGCATGGGCAGGAGTATGTGTGCCAGTCTTACTTTCATGGAAACAGGATCTGTGCATGGGCTTCTTTTCAGAAGCAGGCATATGTGTTTTCCTTTGCTGCACTTCACCATTCTTAGATCTGCAGAGCGAGGGAGGAAGCTTGCTTCCTCTCCAAACAATGCCTGCCACTCCAACGGAAAAACTCTGGATTGTCTGCCATCCTGTGCTGATTTGCATGTGTTCCGCAAAGCACGTGATGACCATGTGCACGTGTGAGCAAGATTGGGATCCATGAGAGCATGGGATGCAGATTTTTCTGCGTTACAAGTTTTTTGTCGTGCACGAAACATTCAATGGTATTCACGTGTGCTTCAACCTCCATGGTTGACAACATGTGCAGGTGCCTTCTGTGGAAATTCCTGTGTCCCAGGAGTGTCCCGTGGTGCAGGGTCATGCCCTAATGGTGCAACTTGTTATCGTCAGGATTACTGCGTGAGCTTTGGGCTCTCATACCAGTGTGCATGCCTGGGCAACAAGGTGCCTGTGTGCACACAGACTGGTAAGTTCAGGGGCTGCGCCTTGTACAGGCGGTCACCACAAGATACCACGAAGAGATCCTTCTGCCCTAAGTGAAGGCAGGGGTGAGGATAGCATAAAAAAGACCACACAAATCGATGGTAATGTATAGGGATGTGTATGTTTGGGGCAATGAAAAGGGGTTGTCCGGTGTCCAGATCTGTCATGCATGCAATCGCGAACCTGCTCCAGGTGATGAGTGATGAGTGGGGGAAAATTATCAGCACATGCATGATGTTGTGCAGACTGATGAGGTTGAGCTGGAACACAAGCGATTCATGGATGTGGAGTGTTCTGTGATTGCTCTTCATGAGCATTGCTCCTTTGGATGACGTGCAGTGCAAATGCGATGCTCTCCATCTAGTGCTGAATTCATACATGTATCCTAGCTAAGTGGGCATGAATGAATGTGAAGAATGCCTCATCTGCTGTGCCAATCCTTTTAGAATCTGATGTACACACCGTTGATCTTGCACATACTACACAGTGGTTGATTGTTTTTTGGTGGTACCAATTTTAACCTGTGAAAAATTATGTGTATAACAGGAATTCATTGGTTCCGAGCTATGTGTACCATTATTTCTCTCTGGCCCTATTCTCCTCCATTTCCGATGCACTATCAACTATCTTGACTGCATGGAAGGGAAACAGCAAATTTCCCTTGACCAACTATTTACATGTGCACCCTCTCGCTCCTGCCCATGCCCATATCATGGGCCGCATCCCCAATGAATTCATAGGTGGTGTGGGATGGCCTTTTGTGATGTCTCGTTGGTGACTTTTCCCCTTTCTGCTGGATCACAAGAAGTGTGATGTCGGCAGGAAACTTGAATCCTGGCTCATCCATGCTAAGCAAGCTTGCTATTGTTAGCTGTCGTCATTTCATTATGATAATGGGGTGATCTAGTTGGGTCCAATTCATGTCTCCTTGTGTCCCATGGATTGTTCTTGTAGTCCTTGGCTCTTCACATGCCTCCAAGAAAAGAGTGTGTCAGAAAAATAGAATCGGATACTGGATGGCGGTGTTCATGTTGTTTTTGGTATGGGTTCTCGTAGACGCACGTCAACCTCTTGACTTAGTTTGCGTCACCCCCATGCTTCACGAGACAAAGACAATCCCAAGACACAGTTTACTAGATGGTTCGAGGGGCGAGCTCAACACGTTCAGGTTGGGTCTCCGACATCTGAGATGACCTTGTTGGCCTTGTCATGCTTGTTTTAAGCTATATAATATGCTAACTGATTCATGGACAACGATTTTCAGGTGGCAGAGGGCTGATGGAGACACTTATGGTGTGCATGCTTGTTGCATGATAGTGACGTGGTATAGTGCCACCAACCCCCATATCTTCATGCTAGGTTCTGCATTTTGTTTGTGATATTGCAAAATGGTTCGTGTTGGACAGCACTGATTCAAGCCAGGTGGTGGTATCAAGACCCTGTGAGTGAGCTGCTTGTCGAGGGCAAGATATCTTGCATGCAAGCTCCCATGCTTGGTTTCTCTGCCACAGCACTGTGTGAAGAATTCCTACTTTTCAGTCAGCCAAAAACTTCCCTTTCTCCTCTCACATTTCACGTGCATGGATTCTAGCCATTCACATGACCTTAGAGCAGTGAGGGGGTTTGAAATTCAACCCAAATCCACTGTGCTGCAGTGGTCTCTTTGGCTGTGATGCCACCACCACTGCCATTTCCATGGCATCTCTGCACTCGGCCTTGCCTGAAGAGGGCAATGGAACCGGCGTTGCCTTGCATGGAGGTGGGACCAGAGATTCCTAGGATGGCAGTGGCGACAGATTCAGCCGCCATCATCACCATCGATGTTGCCGACTCCCAGGCACAGCCACACCTGCCACTGTCAGCTATGGCACTGCCGCCACCGCTGCCCTCTATAGGAACTGCTGCACCGGCCATTGTTGTCTAAGGTACCACCAATGCTGCCCTGTTTAATGAACCATCACACCTTCAAAACTCCCGGAATCCTCCTCTTGACCTTCCAGCAACCAAAGAAGCCCCAAGGGAATCAGTTGTTGTACAAGACATGCTGGACCACCCAAGTTTGAGGGAGTGTATATTTTAATGAATGAATGTATACCTGACAGATACATCCGTGTACATGATGTGATACCATTTGCATGAAATCATCCTCATGAATACAAGTGTATTTCTGCATTTACTTCTAATGATAACCGTGTTCAATCTCTCATACACTCTTCTCATACACTGTCCACTTGACAAGGGGAAGAGGGGGTGTGGGAGGGAGATTGGGTCCAAACAGCAAAACATTTTGAGGCATGTGTATGAAGTATATCAATCGACAAGTGATTTTCTGTTTTGAAGATTACACTCGTGTACGTGATTAACAAATTTTTTCATGATATTTGTCCTCATTGTACACTTCTGTTTTCTCACATCAAGTTTCCATATACTTCTCCGATTTATTCCCTCTTTGTCGACAATTGCATTGATGGGTTCTAATAAAATTTTGTTCACTCTTATACACTCCCCGCATAAACTTTCCAATCAACAGGGAGGGGGGGCTGGCAAGGGAGGGGGAAGGGTCCAAAAGACAGAAATGTTTTAGGCATGTGTATCACTCAGGAAGTTATGTCAGTTTGAAATAATACACGTCCGTATTATTTCCGATAACTTATCATTCCCAATACAGCTTTTCTCTGTGTAATGTAGTGTGTTATCACATGAAATATTCATACCTTTCATTGAACACCCTCTCATGCACCCCCCTCGTACACTTCAACCTATAAGGCGGACATGGAGAAGTTGAGGAGATTCCAAATGAAAAAAGGACATCAGGTGAGTACATGTGGTAGAGTATCATGTAATTAGTGAAACATAGCTGAGAAAGACATTCGAGTACATGACGTGATACTATTTCTATGAGTTTTATCCTCTCTGTACACAAGTGGAATTCTGCATGTCTATTTCATACTAACTTCACTCTCTCATACTATCCCCTCATAAGGGGGGGGGGTGGGGGGGGGAGCCAAAGCCTTATGAGGCATGTGTTTGCAGGAGTGTATCACTCAACAAGTGCTATCCTGTTCAAACAGTACACTTGTGTCTTTGATAATCCACCATTTCCATGAGATTTATCCTCAGTGATTACTCTTTCTTTCATATGAGTTTCATAGATACATCTTTGTATACTCTCATAAACCCGCATCATACATTCACATACTGTACCAAGTTTTTGTAAACAAAATAGCCATCCACCCACCATTGACAAAAAGAAACCCCATCCATCCACATTTCATCACTACCACTTGACCAGTAACAAGGACAAAGAAGAAGACATGTCGAGGCCCTATGTGATGCGTCACCTGATCCGCAAGTATCACAAACCCCATAATGGAGGGATTGGTGATACTCACTGGGGAGGTTTGTGCAGGGTTTATAGGGATTTCAAGACTCCCCATTTGTTAAAATGAACCTGCCAAGCCTTTCTACCTCCAGGCCTGGCAGGTGCACGCAAAGAAATCAAACCCCAATCTCCTTGTGTTTATTGGGAGATGGGTTTCTTTCAGGTTTAATGCTTCAAAAAAATGGTTTCACTTCAAAACCGATGTGTTCATCTTCTTTTTCCCTAAGGTGGCGGCCAGAATTTCAAACTCCTCCTCGCAATGGAGGACTCCGTAAGATCAAAGATCAGCAAAAAAAATCACTGATTGTCAACCTCGCCAGCCCTTGATCAAACAACCATCAATTGTCGCCTGGCAAGTCAGTGAATTCTGTCGCTGACTATCCATCGGCCGGATGGCTTTGACCTTCTTCTTGTTGCTCGTGCGGGGACGCATGTCGCGACAAGCATGAAAACTGGTTGGGCTAATGGTTTATTTCTTCACTAGTGCTGGATGGATGAGAATCACACTTTGAAGTTGATGGGTATCTGATCTAATTTGCATTCAAATATTGCCCTCTCATTCTGTGTCTCAAACAAGAAGTATTGTACCTCAGCTTGTGAAACCGCACAATTTGTTTTTATTGTGAAACTCAAAGTTTGTACGAAGCGAACTTCAGTTTTTTTTTATGCAATGGCACGAAGTCATTGCGTGTGGAGCACGTGTGGAGATTTCACATGGTCTCTTTTATTCTTGTCTTTTGCTCTCTTGCTTGCGCTCTCCCCTAGTCCTTGCTCGCCTTCATTGGTAAGGAAGGGTGAGTGAGATGGAGGGCACGAGGCCATTGGCCTCACCCTCGAGGCCCTCATTGCCCTCACAGCCACTCGGCCACCGATTAAGAAACCATGTCAATTTTTGGCTGGTGGGTGGCCGGCAGGTAGCCATCCAGCCACCTGACCAACTGCCGGCCATCCAGCCATCCGGTTGCCAGCTGGCCGGCAGCTAGCAAATTGCTAGCCGGCAACTAGCCCTCGTAGTGGCCAGGGGTGGCCGCCAGCAAGCTCCTTGATTTTGTAAGGTGAGTGGGGCAAACCAACCCCGCTACATTCCTCCCTACTGAACATGAACAGCATTCTTTTATGAACAAAAAGGAGTGTGTGATAGTGAATCATAACTAATGTGAAAGAACTTTAACAAACTTTAATCACCCACTAAGACATAAACACTTAAATCAACGTCTTAACCTAAGATGCATCATACGAGTCAAAACGCCCATCAACTTCCCTTTTTCAGGACAGAGCGTCTGTGTAGCAACCATGTTGAACATCCCCAGGGTCCAATGGTGTCCGTCCATGAACACTAGCTGGTAGGGAGTATGTTCACACTGTACGCGTTCAGGTGGTGCCGCCTACCACATGCCTATCCATGCGAGCTGCCAACTTGCTCTAGCACTCATTGACCACTCCAGTGAGAAGAAGAGATTCAGGCTCCCATGACTTGTGGTTAGGTTCAAAACCGACCCAATGAACGAGATATCCCCTAGCAGCCTATGACCAGAGTGTACGTCCTCAGTGCTGGAGTAGGAAAAGAACCTTTTTGTGGCTGTTTGCAACAAGGATTGCCGATGGTGGTTAACTTTTCATTTTGCATGAAGCCAGCATGCTCACATGAAGTCATGTATTGTCATACTCAACAAGAAAAACAAGTGGTATGCCACTGGCCTGATGTGTGTAGTGATGGGAAATGCCCTGATCCACTGTAGTAGAAATGTTTACACATGCGCAATCATCCATGCCCGAAACTAGTTCCTCCCAGTCATCACTGGTAGAGTTTACCAACATGCACAACATCTTTTTGGGATTACGATTTGTGCACTCTGTTTGCCCATCAATTTTGAGGGTGGGATATAGTCAAAAGACCATACTCTCTTCTCAAGTAAGTCGTCATGTTTTTCCAAAGATTGTACACATTGGAGGGCCGTGGTACTTCACAACACCCTCGACATTCATTATCATGGTTGTGGGAATGAAATGTACCATATCTTTCAGAAGATCGACAACAGACATAAGTGCATCATGTCTGCAGGTCGTGTCCAAGATACCAGTTTTGAAGTGCATGCTATGGTTTTCCAAAAAGCCCCTGGAATGGGGAGTTGTTGGATGATTCCAACATGCTTTTTATTAGCCTTCTTCTAAAGACATAGGTTGCATATCATGCAATACTTACATACATCAATTCACTCCATCCTTGCCACCAATACTAGTCCGAGAGTGCTTGTCTCATCTTTCACGGTCCCACATGCCCTGCCACTGGCAGATTGTGGGACTGAGAGATGATCTTTGCTTTACGTGCCAGTAGACTCCTGTGACTTCCACTAATCCATTACTTTTGAATTTATGATATCTTTAAAGCCAATAATCCACACGGTATCCTATTTGGATCCTGTTCACAAAGCCGTTGCAGTAGATAATGTCTTGAGGTAGTTGCAGCAAAGGTATGGGATGAACCACTGCCTTTTTTGCCTCAGAGTCAATGGCCAGAAACACCCATTCCTTCAGTGGTTTCTTCCATCCCTACAATATGTCGGTGTTGTGGACCGGCTACATTGATGCGCCTTAGCCAGTACTCTCATGCAGAAAACAGTTGGCATAGCTACTTGCTCCAATGCGTCTGTTATCTTGGCAGGTTTTTCTACGTTTGAATATTCCAACGGGTTGTGGATGGTCATGAATGTCATGCCTCCATCTGCACCCTCAAACTGACAATATCATTTTGAATTTGTGTACCACAGCAAGTAGTTTTTGGTCAACAATCATGCATCGAATTTCAACAGGAGTGATGTTTTGGGTCTGAAACACGGCTTTGTGCCCATTCTACATAATGATAGCTCTAAGAACTACCACTGCCATATCACATTACACCTCCCAAAGTTGCAATGGATCCGGAAGAGTTAAGGAAGACGTTGGAGACAGAAGTTCGTTCAATTTGAGAAGCCCATACTTGCAATCAGGTGTCGATTCCCAGGACGTGCCTTTCAGACTGAGCCTGGTTAGTGGTGCCACCTGTTGAAACGTTTCCCCTCCGCATGCCCAAGTGTGGCGCCAGGAGGCGCCGACGAGCCACCAGAGAAGAGGAACATCTCGCAGCTGGATCTTTTGGCTCAAGGATTGCTCGGATCATAAAATGGTTGATTGCCCCTGAAATCGGACGACTAGTTGAATCCGGTGGAAGTCGTTTCACCAGAATCGGACAAGTATCGAGGGAGATATGGGCTGCCAACGTTGGGGTGTGCGCGACCGCTCTGGGAGCTGGCTACGACTTGACTTCCGGTGAATAATCGACCGGACCGAGTAACAAAAGCTCCATCTAGAGATTTTGCTCCGGAAGGTCTGCCGAGGCGTCCGGTGGATAATCCACCGGATTCTGTAGTGCAGGTTGTTACTGAGAGACTTAGCCAAAATCCTGGCTCGGAGTCCGAAACTCAGTAGTATATTTTGTTACTTGGGGACTTGGTCAAATTTTTGACTGCAGGTCCATGGACAGGTTTCAAACCTTGTCACACCCCATCACCAAACGCAATCCAAAATAGGGGGAGGTACGTCAAAATAGTGCAGGGGACCTGTATACCACGTGCAATGGGATCTGCGCCTTGGGAAAGGCTCTTCGCACGTGAAGGAAGGCGCCATGGCGCGTTCGCACCATGGAGGCGTTAGGCATTTCTGTGGTGGGTGGGACCTGCGCTTCGGCGCAATTTGGGCTACGCTTGGCCAAATTATGCACGGTTTGGTACGCTGGAGAGCTCATGACTAGCCCAATAAATGTTTTGATCATGTCCATGTACAAAAAATAACTCAAAACACCGTTATTACCTTCACAAACTAACTGTCTCTAAACTCCTGCTCACATAGTGTGAGGCGACCAGAAAGCTCACGCTCAGTCTCAGATTCGCCCAAAACAGAAGACGTGAACCACTAGAGTTGGGTCAAACCAACTTCAGGTTATGGATCCACAGGTCTGAGCGTCTCCAACGCTCACGTCTTCCGCAACGCACGGGATCATCATCTTGCGGGTGGCCCAGGCTTTGGGCTATGGAGGTCGCAGTTTGAGTTGCACCTCTTGCATAAGGGGCTGCTGACCGTCATGTTGGGAATGGAGGTACTTGTAGAGGCAACTGCTACGGACACAGGGAAGCATGCCTTTGAAAAGAAGAACATGGAGGCGCTCATGCTCATGGTGTTGGGGTCAGCCGAGTCGCAGTGGGGCTACTTCCAAGGCTGCAAGCTGGCAGCCAAAACATGGCAAAAACTCTGCACCACCCAGCAATCCAAGTCGCTTGCAAATATAATCTTCACGATGAAGCGACTCCTCACGGTGATAATCGAGGAGGGAGATGATGTCATCTCCGCCATGTAGTAGATTGAGTTACTCGCCTCACAATGCAATGACGTGGGATGGTAGATCAACATGCAGCTATAGGCAATGGCCCTCCTCATGGCCCTACCTGACAGTTGTGGTCCACTCATCACCGTCCTTGGAGGATGGTCGGAGGACAAGCTCACCTATGGCGTAGTCCCATAGTACATCCACAATGAGGCACGACGCCAGAGCTCCAGGGAGTCCTCGTCTTCCTCGTCACCAAAACATTTGGTGGCAGAAGCGGGGGTAGAGGAAGCGGCGGAAAGGGCAGCGACAAGAAGGGCGCCAAGAAAGGTGCGTGCTGCAATTGCGGCAAGGAGGGCCATTGGGCCCGTGAGTCTCCAGAGTAGGTGAAGGTCGACGGCAAAAACACCAAAGGCAAGGCGCTCCTCAACGCCAACAAGAACCACTTCCTCAAGAAGGCCAACAGGCAGTGCCTGGATTCCAGGGCCGAGGAGCACACCCAAGTTGAGAAGGTGGGGTTCGTCACCTATGAGAATTCCTCCAATTCAATGGTGGTCGCGAACGACAAAGTTGAGTGAGCGGCCGGCCAAGGCGACGTGGAGGTGGAAGTCCTGGTGGGCAATATGAAGGAGCTGCACACAATCTGTGATGTATTGCACGTCCCCGGCCTGAATGACATCTTGAGTGTCAGCCTTTTGACCGATAAGGGGTATGAGGTGCTCTTCCGGAGGAAAGGCGCAGTGGTGCGCAATGACGGCAACGGCGAGGTTGTGCTTGAGGCGAAGAGCAAGGGCAGTCTCTACATCGTAGTGACCAAGGTGATCCTTGCGGCATTGGATGCAGTAGACTCGTAGGAGCGCTTTTTCAACATGGCCAAGGGAGGAAGTGCTGATCTGGAGCTTTGGCATTGACGGTTGGGGCCTTCGGCGCCCGCAACCGTTAAGGAGATGGCGAAGCGCGACATGGTGTGTGGCCTCTTCATCAACGCGGCAGCAGATGCAGCAGGACACATAAGGTGCGAGCCTTGCATTTTGGGCAAGACGAGGTGCAAGCCGTTCAACGAGAATGCTAATCACGTGAAGGACGTGTTGGAGGTCGTGCACAATGATGTGTGTGGACCATTCAAAACTTCATCAAACAGCGGCCTGAGACACTTCATCACCTTCATCGATGACTACAGCAGGAATCTCTTTGTGTACTTCATGAAGCGGAAAGGCAAGGTTCTGGACCGGCTGAAGGAGTACATTGTAGTGGTGGAGAGGCAGACCGGCCGGAAGGTCAGAGCGCTACGCAGCAACAATGGCGGAGAGTAAGTGGGCTGCAGCAGGTGGATGAAGAAGTAGAACATCAAGTGGGAACCCACAACGTTGTACTCGCTACAGTCCAATGGAGTGGCAGAGCGGGCGAACCAGACGCTGCTAAATATGGTGCGGACCATGCTTGTGGATGAGGGGTTGCAGCGAGGGTTCTGGACGGAGGCTATGTGTACAGCAAGCTACACCATCAACCTCACCCCAACAGCGGTGCTGAAGGGTAAGGGCGGGTGGAAGATGCGGCAGGAGGTTTGGAGCGGGCGCAAGCCCAATGTGGTGCACCTGAAGGTGTTCGGGTGCAAGGTGCACGCGATGGTGCAGGCGGCCCAGGGATGGGAAAGCAAGTTGGAACCACAAGAGAAGCCGTGCTTTTTACTCGGCCACGAGAGCACGCAAAAGGCATATCGGCTCTGGGACCCGCGCATGCAAGAGATTATCCGCAGCCGTGACGTCGAGTTCGAGATACAAGAAGCCATGCTCTTTCTTCTCTTCGCCTTTCAGGGAATTGTTCTTAAGAAAGCTGTTTTTTTAACAAACAGCGCTGAAAACAGCAAGAAAGCTGATGAGAGGAAAAAGTGACTGTTATCACGAGGTTGCGAGATGCTACAGCCATGGAGGTCTGCAACGCGAGTGCTTGAACTTGACGTCAAACAGGCTTAGGCGAGCTCGGAAAAGTTCGTGTTGAAAAACTGAATGACCGTCCTCCTCGTCAGAGGAGGACGGTCATTCATAATTTCATGTAGGACTGGTCTTTTCCTTGCCCGAGTCGTCATGGCTTGACACACCTTTCGAAGCTATGCTGTTGTTTCTTTATAAAGTTATGGTTTGTTCATCATTCATAATTATTCATGTATTCCTTTAGAAAGAATGGTGGAAACTTCGTGACCGTAATTTTCGTTGAGATGCTTGATTGGATTCGATTTTCACAATTTTCTTCATGCGTTTGCGTCAAGCTTGACGCGACCTCATGGTGTTGGTCGCGGAATAGTATTCATAGACTGTTGCAATTATGTAATGATTGTGAAATTCTGTTTTGAATTTAAAATTTAGGTTTTGCTCCAAACGTTTGTTGTGTTACATTCCTCCCCCTTTGGTTACGAATCATCTTTGATTCGGTCTTTGTGAAGAGGTAGTTTGCACACGACCATCTATCATTGATGATAAAAGTGCCAGTCCATCGAGAGGACAACATCATGATTTGGTACATTTCAAAATTCAGAGATTGTTCAGCTTTCAAAGAAGAAACAATGGCCACGCTTCCTCCCCTTTTGCATGAAGCGACCCAGCGAAAGGTGCCCAGGCATCCCCGTGACATGCTGTTGGGAGTAAGCCAAAGATCAGCCCGAGGGCCAGTGCCGTTATCCTCTCAAGGCGACTCGTGCCAGGGTGGTACCCCCGAGGGCACGCTTGTTCTGACGAGCAGCCAGTTCCTCCTAGTACTCCGCAATTACTACAATTGGCACTCGCGACTCTGGCTCCCAAGTGTTGTTGTCAGGTCCAAAACCGGCCCAGTGGATGAGGTACTCCTTAAGCACTCGTGCATTCAAATGATGCTCACGGTGTTGGAGGATGCGGTGCACCTCACCGAGGCAAGGACAACAAGAGGGGGTGGCTGAACAGACCCCTCTGTTGTGTAGGGTGCAAGGAGACTCACGTGAAAGGTATCATGGATGTGCATGGCTGGTGGGAGGGCCAACCGATAGGCTACACTTCCCAACTTCTATGTAACCGTTAAGGGTACCAGCCATTTTGGCAACATCTTTTGTGCACCCGGCGTTTTCAGCCGTAAACTTCATGTGCTTAAAAGCACACGATCTCCGATGGAGAACGTCAATTCACGATGTCTCTGGTCAGAATAGGCCTTTTAGGCTATCGAGTCACATACAAACGGGCCTTGGCATCCCGCGAGAGGGCATCCATGCGCCCGACAAAGGCCTAGACAGAGGGCACCTGATCACCGCCGCCCCCGCACTTCACCATTGAAGCGGGTACCACCGGATGCCGACCGTGGTTAAGGAAGAATGGGGTAAAACCAGTCCATTCGTTGACTGAATTGTTCACGGCAAACTCGGTTGGGGCCAAATAGTCGTCCCAGTCCTCCATTGTTGGGGCGATGTACATGCGGAGCATCAGCTCAAGTGTGCGGTTCATGCGCTATGTTTACCCATCCATTTGGGGATGAAATTCCAAGGACATGCTCTGTCGCATTTCAAACCGTTGCTGCAATGCAAGCCAAAACTGGCTGGCAAAGCGTGGATCACGGTCGGAGATGATGCAGATGGGTATTTTGACTTGATGATGCTGTCATAGAAAAGCCGCGCAGTCTCTTCTGCTGTGACGCGAGTTGATGTGGGCATGAAGTGGGCCATTCCTGTTGCCCTGTCCACAACAACTTAGATGACATCGTGGCCTTTCTTGATCTCCAGAAATCCCATGATGAAGTCCATGGCCACCGACTCCCATGGGTTATCAGGAAGCTGCAGAGGCTGGAGGAGCCCTGCAGGTGCCTAGTTTGAAGTCTTGTTGTGAAGGCACAGGTCACAGATCATGCAGTACTTCCTGATGTCACTGCTCCACCCTGTCCACAAGTAGTGCTGAGCCAGAGCATGGCCTGGCTTTTGTGAATGGATGTGACCTCAGGAAGGAGGATTATGAAACTCGAACATGATCTGTTGTCATAAGTTGTTGACATCGGGTACCACCACCTGCTTGCCATGCCAGTATAGCTCTGCAGCCTCCACAAGGCCATGGAGTTCAATGTTCTTCGGCTCAGCAAACCAGGAATCCATAGTTTAGCCCATCCGAATGCGATTTTTGAAAGGGTTCAGAGTGACCAATGGTTGTGGGAGTGGACGGAGTGGGTTTGTGTGTAATTTTTCTCCGCCGCAATGGTGGCAAAGTGGTAGTTTGTGATCTCTGGATTGCATAGCATGAGGCTCATGTGTGATGGGTTTTGACTCAATGGGTCTGCCACATTAGCCCGCCCTGGTTTGTACTACCAGGTGAATATGAAGCGACTCAAATAGTCGCTCCACCGCACCTGTCGTCTTGAAAGTTTTGGTTATGTCTGGAAGTACGTGAGAGGGTTGTGGTCTGTAACCACTGTGATTTGTCCCTTGGAACCTTCGAGATAACAGTGCCATAACTTGAATGCATGCACGACTGCCAGCAGTTCCTGATCCCCAGTGGTGTACCTTGTCTCTGCATCTAAGAGCTTGCGGCTTCCGTAGGCAACAGGGTGGCCGTCTTCTATGAGCATGGCTCCCAACCCCATAACCGATGCATCACATCATACCTCCCACGGCTTCTTTGGATCCGAGAGTGCAAGTACCAGTACCAAGATCAGAATTGCCTTCACAGCCTCAAAAGCCTCAGTGAATTTTTCTGACCAAACCCATGTGCTTGCCTTCCGCGTCAGGGTGGTGAGAGGGCTCACCAACGTGGAGTAGCCTCTCATAAATTGCCGGAAGTAAACTGTAAGTCCAAGGAAAGAGCGGAGCTGACCAAAGTTCTTGGGTTGAAGCCATTCTTTCATGACCTGCATCTTGCGAGGGTCCACCTGGATCCCCTTGCCACTAATGAGGTGGCCAAGGTACTCCGACTCTGGCTGTGCAAACTTGCATTTACTTCTCTTGCCAAAAAAGCGGCTCTTGCAAAGAATCTCGAACACCAGTCTACGGTGTCGCTCGTGTTCTTTGTGGTTCTTAGAGAATATGAGGATGTCGTCAAGATACACCAGGACCGACTTGCCGAGGTGTTCCCGGAAGATGTTGTCCATCACTGTTTGGAATGTTGCAGGTGCATTTGTCAGTCCAAAGCAAAGGACCTGAAACTGATTGTATTCGAGATGAGATCTGAATAACGTTTTGGGTACATCCTCCTCCTTGATCCAAAATTTATGGTAGCCCTGAGATAGATCCAGAGACGTGAAGATTTTCACTCCGTGAAGTTGGTTAAATAGGTCCTCGATGCGTGGGGACGGGTCCCGGTTTTTTACAGTGAGTTTGTTCAATGTCCGATAGTCCACCCACATCATGAGGCCTCCATCTTTCTTGATCACAAACAGGATGGGTGCTCTGAAGGGCAAAGAGCTTGGCTCAATACAGCCCTTCCGGAGGTACTCCTTGATTTGGGCTTCTGCTTAACACCGTTTTGCTGGGCTCAAGCGATACATGTACCGAAAGGGAGGCACAGCCCCGGGCTCCAACAGAATGGTATGTCCGACCATTCGTCAAGGTGGTAGCCCTTGCGGCGGTGCCTCGACAACATCCGAGAATTCTGAGAGTATGCTTGTGACCCCTTGGGGTACCTCACCCTCCGTCTCATTGTCTACTATCTTCAGGGTTGCAAGAAAACAGCGGCATCCTTATCAAAGTCGCCTTTTCACTTGGAGCACCGAGAGGCTTGATTGAGCCTTTGTTTAAGGTCATTGAATTTGCAGGATTGGAGATAGGGTACATTTGTTGCATACCCACTGTCCTCGCAACTAAAGAACGTAATACCTAATTTTTGCACAAAAAATATAGGAGGGCCACTTTGGCAGAAAATACCTCTAACGTCCACAAAATGTACAGAATATTTCTGAGGGCCACTGTTTAAAACAAATACTTTGGACGTCCACCGTGCCAAAAATGGTGTGAGGGATGATGTAATTCTCCGCATACCCACTTTCGAACGGTCTATCGTAAGAAGACAGCAGTGAAACAGGACCACAAGGTAGCCTCACGCAGCAAGGACAGCGTGGCAGTCTACAATGCCACTACACCACACATTTCCGAGATTCCACCCTGACTTGGCGTCTTTGTCATTGTGGGCTAGCATCGGTCCAGTGCATACGCAACACTCCTGAGTGTTCAATGATGTTGCGCCGCTGACACGCCTGTTGCGAGCACCAACCATCCTGTGCAAAATTATATTACCAGGCAAACTTCATTTCGTAAACCGTGAAAATTGTCATTGAACCGAAAGTGAGTACTTCAAATAAGGGACAGAGGTCAATGCTACAGTCTATTTGCCACCGTCAACCATGAGTCATGCACATGGTAACCCACAATTATGTTTGCGATGGATTCACCTTGCAAACTGGGACATCGTACCGGTTTGCAGTGTCGTTTGGCATACTAAACAGCACATAACATCAAATTGCGCATAATTCGTCTTTGTTCAAGCAACGTCAGCATGTCATTTGGGTCGACAAGGCCTCCTTGGCTCCGACGACATGTCATCCGAGGGGCGCATCAACGGCGGAGAAGGTCGAGGATGGAGGACTAGATACTACATAGACCCCTTGGCAGAGAGGCACGTACTAGGAGCATTCATGAACGCCATCCGCCAAATGCCACATAGTCTGCGACACCTGAAGACATGGCACATGCGCTGGACTGGCCATTGCCCAGTCTGAGACCATTGGACTGCCCTGACGTATGGGAGCTATGGATCTCAGCCGAGGCTAACTGTCCATGCGGATGTAACCGCTCCTAGATCACGTACAAATACGGAGCTGGCAATGGTCACTCGCTATCGCCATTCACACTTTTTTAGAAAGTTTTATTTTCCTCTTAGTCGTTATTTGATATCTAATGCATTTCTTCCACTATGCACGTAACTTCCCTGAATGTTTTGATGTATGTGGTTTATGGAAATTCTTCCTCCTTTTCTTGTCTGCAAACTCTTGTTCTTCGGTTTTCGCGAAGACTTTCATCTTCTGTCCCTTGAATGATCGTTACGCCTCGGTCTGATTTATTGTTGTGTTTCTCTCCTTTTTGCGCAGGTGACTAAGCGCACCTGACTTTGACCTTTTCACATGGGCCCACTCTAGTGGTAAGTTTTGACCGTCGATTCTTCCTTCGATCTGGCTAGCGGCCTCAAAAAAGTCTAACCGACACATATGTGCCGGTCTTTTTCATCTGGGGCCCATCTTTGGAGAATATTGTGCTTTCTAGCCTTCACAACGTGTTTTCTGAGCGTCTCGTGTATTTACAACTCCGGAGCCCATGCGAACGGGCCGCTGCCACGATGAATGCCGGCTGCTTCGCGAGGATCACACGCAAGGGAGGGAAAAGCTGGCGCCTGATCAAATTTGCACGTGCACAACGTGGACATGACCCGGCCAACTGAGTGTTTTTCTACAAACGCCATTGGAGTAAAGCATGAAAGAGACACAATTGGCAACCCGGCGAGTTAAAGTTACAACAAAACCTATATGTCATTTCTTAGAACATCAATGTAAAGAAGATTCATTCAACCTTTTTCTCCACTATGTCCATTCTTTCCTGCATGCATGTTGTCTATGGAAACTACATGTATTGTAACTGAAATTTTCAAGTGGAATAAAGGACCACATGATGTGGTTTCTCTTTGAATGTTTTTTGAATCATGATATCATATCTTCCTTCAACTTCCTGCCGTAGTTTACAAATGAATTCAACCATTTCATGAGATTGTAGTAGTTTTATCATCGTATTTTCTTACATTACTTAAATGGTCCATGAATGACTTCAACCATTTTATGAACTTTAACGAATCATTTCTTCATAGTTTCCTTTCATTTCTTCACATGGTTGGTCAATGACTTCAACCGTTTCATGAAATTGTCGTTTTTCAACGCCTCGTATTCTTTCAACATTGACATGCTTATATGTGTGGTTGTCAACATTGTGCTCCTTTCAAGAAGACAATTTCTCAATGCTTCACATAAGACCTCGTACTATAAAAATGCAACCTACATACTCAACATTGGCATTTTCATGTGTTTGTGTTTAGGTTGCATCTTATGCGTTTCTTCCACACAGTGAAGAGGGTTACACAAAGAAAAAAGTTAATTTTGAACACAAACAAATTTTTATATATATGGAGATCCAAAGCACGGTGGTTCCTCCATTGCACCCTGCCTTGTAATGGGAAGTCTCACGAGACGTTACCTAAGAATGAGCATACATATGTATGTGTGAGGGTCGTTGAGTTAGTACGCTTGTGATAACTACACAATTTAGATTGAGGGTGTACATAATCATTAAAATTTTATAAAGTGGTTGAAGTCATTCATGAACCATTTAAGTAATGTAAGAAAAATGTGATGATAAAGTTACTAAAATCTCATGAAATGGTTGAAGGAATTTATCAACTACGTCAGGAAGTTGAAGGAAGATATGATATAATGATTCGAATAATATTCAAAGAGTCCATGAAAATGTTCATTTACAATACATTTAGTTTCCATAGACAAAATGCATGCACGAACAAATGGAGATAGTGGGGGAAAAGTTTGAATGAATCTTTTTTATGTTAAAGTTCTAAAAAATGACATACAGGTTTTTTTCTATCTTTAATTCACTGGGTTGCCAATTGTGTCTCTTTCATGCTTTACTCCAATGGAGTTTGTAGAAAAATACTCAGTTGGCCGGGTCATGTCCACATTGTGCATGCGCATATTTGATCAGGCGCCAGCTTTTCCCTCCCTTGCGTGCAGTCCCCGCGAAGCAGCCCACATTCACCGTGGCAGTGGCCCGTTTGCACGGACTCCGGAGCTGTAAATACGCGAGCCACTCAGAAAACACGGCGCAAGGGCTATGAGAAAGATAAATATTCTCCGAAGACGGGCCCCAAATGAAAAAGACCGCATCTGCGCTGAGACCCGGACTCATGAGCGATGCCACTCGTCGACCCAGGTTTTGGACAGGTGGGGTGCGCCAGGTGTCCCAAAGTTGGCGATTTTGACACGCTACCTTGCAGTTTTTTTTGGAACGAGTCCGAATGGGACAAGGTGTGTCCAAAGCGGCTTGGACGCAACTCGGATCTACAATATTTCAGGAAATTCAGCCGTGAACTCGCTGGTGTTTTCGCCGGAAGCAAGGTGTGTTCTGATGTTACGAGAATGCATTTCTGCAAGTGCGGAAAAACACTTGGGGACTAAAGTGGTTTGGTTTGCGCCACATGCACGCGCGACGTCCTCCAAACCTCGATGGTCGCATAATGTGATCATCCCATGGGATCTGCGGAGTGTCACTCTCGATTTTGCGACTTCCCATCGTGCACACCGATCGACGGTTGTGCGCATAGGAAAAACTGTGTCACACGCCGGAAAGTTGAAGCGAGACCATTTTTCCTAACCGTTGTCGGTCGCATGCAACAGAAGAAAAACGACTTCACAGTGTCGCCCGTTTACTGCCGTTCAATCTGACGCTCGGACGTGCTGTGGAGGACAAGCGTTATAAAGAGATAAAGGCGAGTCTAGTTTTTTCTGAACCTTTACGTTCATTAATCATTTTGCAAGACATTCGTAAAGAGAGAATGTGGCATATCTATCAAGGATTGCAAAAAAAAGCTTCTAGGATGATTCCTGTCGTTTGATTAGGCGAGCCCACGGATGACGTGTTTTCCAAGTTGACATTATAGAAACATCAACATAAGAGAACGCAAAAAACTTGATACGAGATCATGAGAAATATAAACGGAACATTTTTTGTCACAAAATTGGACCCATAATAACCTACGATAAGACAAGACAACAGGATATCCTCTAAAATCAACTAGACTACTCACAGACTGCACCAAGCTCTTTCTGATAGAATTACTTCCACGAACGTTCCTAAATGGGAGAGGAATTATGACGCTGGATGGTGAGGTTTCACACATAAGCCCGCCACGACATGGGTACGAGATAAAGATCATTTTATTATCTTGGCCAAGTTTTTGAGTCCTCTCTACTAACTAGCCGCGACTGAGATTCGGTTTCTGTGCTGACCAGAAGCGATATGACCTCCCAAAAACAACCATGATCGATGCCAAGCGTCAGGATCCTCAAATAAATGGCCACAATGATGTTCAGAAACATTTTCTGTCGAACTGAGTAATGTACAACTCAATGTGAGCTTCAAAACACAAACACTCAGCTGACCTAACCTGAATCGCATCAAGAGACTAGTTGGCAATCCACAATTTCAAACTTGAGCACACGCAAAAAACCAATCAGTTGATGAAGACCTCAAACGGAAAAGAAAAAACTTCATCGTACGGATTATCTGAGGTGATGGTGAGAGCATCATGCTTGAGTGATGACATTCATTATAATGACGCATGAATCAATGATACAATAAGAAAGATGGCCATTTTGAAGAAGGTTGTAACGGCTAGCACAGACCATGAGACAAAAAAAAGGCTAGTTTGATAAGAGCACTTGGGAACTTGGTCAACAAGTTCAATGAACAAAATAAAATCCTTCTTCAAAGTTCCCATGCACCTTGGGTATGTGGAAATTTTAAGATGGATATATATAGAAAAAGATATAGATAAAGGTATAGGTATAAATATGGATATAGATATAGATATAGATATAGATATAGATATAGATATAGATATAGATATATATATAGATATAGATATAGATATAGATATAGATAAAGATATAGATATAGATATAGATATAGATATAGATATAGATATAGATATAGATATAGATATAGATATAGATATAGATATAGATATAGATATAGATATAGATATAGATATAGATATAGGAGGTGTGGTTAATCACTGTCTTTTTGTAAACCTTTAGATAGATGTTAAGGTACCTACGTCAGAAGGTAGTTTCCTAGAAGGCTACAAGTGCTCTAACAGGTTTTTTGCATGTAAGACCATTTTAGGTCTGCTAAGAATTTTTAAATGCACCTACTCCGTGTACATCTATTTACGTAACAACTACATCTGCAACCCTGTCCATTTCACACATACTGGCACATTTATGATTCTGATATCTTTTTGATCGGATGAGCCCCCTCCCTCCCCGGATTGCATATGGTGAGTGTATGAGGGAGTGTATGTGGTGGAAGTCGCGAGACGTACACTAGTGTACATCTCGTAACTTTGGGGAAACTCTCTCAGAAGAGCTCATTAGTGTATTTTTTTTCGTACCTCCCCACATACAGTGCTTCATACACTCGCCTCATACACTTTCCCGTATTGGGGAGGGGGGAGACAGATCCGTCGACATCGCTCGGTCCACTCCCCCTCCCCCCGGATTGCATATGGCGAGTGTATGAGGGAGTGTATATGGTGGAAGTCGCGAGACGTACACTAGTGTACGTCTTGCAACTTCCGGAAAACTCTCTCATAAGAGTTCATTAGTGTGTTTGTTTTGTACCCCCCCCACATACACCGCCTCATACACTTGCCTCATACACTTTCCGGTATTGGGGGGGATGAGACCGATCCATCGACATCGCTCGGTCCATCCCCCNAAGATTTCATTAGTGTATTTATTTCGTACCCCCCCACATACACCGCCTCATACACTTTGCCCTATTGGGGGGGGGGAGACGGATCCGTCGACATCGCGCGGGCCATTCCCCCCCCCCCAAGATTGCATATGGTGAGTGTATGAGGGAGTGTATGTGGTGGAAGTTGCGAGACGTACACTAGTGTACGTCTCGCGAATTCCAGGAAACTCTCTCACAAGAGTTCATTAGTTTATTTCTTTTGTACCCCCCCCCCCACACATACACCGCCTCATACACTGGCCTCATACACTTTCCCGTATTGGGAGGGGAGACTGATCCGTCGACATTGCTTGGTCCATGCCCCTTCCCGGATTGTACATGGTGAGTGTATGAGTGAGTGTATGTGGTGGAAGTCGTGAGACGTACACTAGCGTACGTCTCGCTACTTCCGGGAAAATCTCTCACGAGAGTACATGTGTCTTTTTTTCATACCCCCCACATACACCGCCTCATACACTTGCCTCGTACACTATCCCATTTTTGGGAGGAGGGGGGTTGAGAGACGGATCCCTCGACATCGCTCAGTCCATCCCCCCCCCCCCTGCGGATTGTATATGGTGAGTGTATGGGAGGGTGTATGTGGTGGAATTCTCGAAACATACACTACTCTATGTCTCACGACTCCCGGGAAACTCTCTCACGAGAGTACACTAGTGTATATTCAGTATAGGACATCGATTGAAAAAGACCCTCGTGGCCCAGACAACTCAATTCATGGTGTACAAAGACAACTGGACAGTGATAGGTAAGTAAAGGTTGAACATCAATAACAAGGTAGGAAAGTAGGTACATGTTAGGTCACTTCATCTTCCACCATCTGTTTTTATTGCATTAAACGAAATGTTCGAAACATAGTTGTCTCGAGGAAATAGACAACTGTTGAATGGAAACTTCTATGAATGTTCCTAGGATGTTGACACAGCATGTACACTGTAAAATGAATGTACAATTCACAGGTGATCAGTCATAAATGAGATATAGATATAGATATACATAAATTTAAATACAGATAAAGATATAAGAGATATTGAAAAAGATATAGATGTAGATATAGATATAGATATAGATGTAGATATAGATATAGATATAGATATAGATATAGATATATAGATATAGAAATAGAAATAGATATAGATATGGATATAGATATAGATATAGATATAGATATAGATAAAGATATAGATATAGATATAGATATAGATATAGATATAGATAT
>SZWC01010426.1:30680-60217 GCA_023375785.1 Penium margaritaceum | reverse complement strand
TAGATATGGATATAGATATAGATATAGATATAGATATATATATAGATATAGATATAGATATAGATATAGATGTAGATATAGATATAGATATAGATATAGATATAGATATAGATATAGATATAGATATAGATATAGATATAGATATAGATACAGATACAGATATAGATAAAGATATAGATATAGATATAGATATAGTTGCAGATATAGATATAGATATGGATATAAATATAGATAAAGATTTATATATTGATATTGGTATATATGTAAACATATACATAGATATGGATATAAATATAGATATAAACATAGATATATAAAGATAAACATAGACATTTCAATAGAAAGAGAAAGATGGACATAAATATAGACATACGTGGATATGGATATCGATTTAGATTTAGATGTGGATTAAGATATGGATGAAGACAAATATATAGATATGGATGTAGGTATAGATGTAGATATAGAGATACATCAATATCATTGTCTATTTTTTACCTATATTTATATCTTTATCTATATCTCTATCTATAATTTTATGTATATCTATATTTATATCTATATGTATGTCTATGTCTACATCTATATCTATATGTATATCTATATCTATATCTATATCTATATCTATATCTACATCTATATCTATATCTATATCTATATCTATATCTATATCTATATCTATATCTATATCTATATCTATATCTATATCTATATCTATATCTATATCTATGTCTATACCTATATCTATATGGATATCTTTATCTATATCTATATCTATATCTATATCTATATCTATATCTATATCTATATCTACATCTAAATCTATATCTATATCTATATCTATATCTATATCAATATCTATATCTATATCTATATATATATCTATATCTATATCTATATCTATATCTATATCTATATCTATATCTATATCTATATCTATATCTATATCTATTTCTTTATCTATATCTATATCTATATCTATATCTATATCTATATCTACATCTATATCTATATCTATATCTTTATCTATATCTATATCTATGTCTACGGCTTAGGGTTTAGCAGTGGATGTGACGTTTCACAACTTCCCAAACTTCACGGTAGTGCTTGAGCTGGTTTTTTGTTGGCGTTGGCGCAATGGTCGATTGTTGTTTCCGGAATGTCTCTGCCCGGCTTGTTGTTTTGGTTGACCGGATACTTGTTTTGAGTTTTTATACCCTTTGACTGCGTCTTCTTGGAAGCATGTCAAAAGTTCAACAGTGGTTTGATCACTGACCATCCTCGGCCTTATCCACTGACTATCGCGAATGCTCTTGGTATTTGGAAACCTCCACGTTTGTCTGCAAAAGGCTCGCTGCTCTGCTCTGGTAGAAATTCCGTTCCTTCTCTCTACGATCCCGGAAGGCCGTTTGCTGATGTCACTAGGGATTCACATTGAGATGAAAACACGTGCAACATTGCTCTATATCATCCATCGCGATTTACAATATCCCGGCTACTGCTGCACGGTCCCTAACTCAGGAAAGTCAGCCGTTAACTTGCCGGTGTTTTCGCCGGAAGCAAGGTGTGTTCTGATGTTACGGGAAGGAATTCCTGCACGAGCGGAAAAACGCTTGGGGACTAAGGTTGTTTGGTTTGCGCCGCATGCACGCGCGACGTCCTCCAAACCTCGATGGTTGCACAATGTGATCATCGCACGGGATCTGCAGAGCGTCACTCTCGATTGTGCGACTTCCCATCATGCACACCGATTGACGGTTGTGCGCATAGGAAAAACTGCATCACACGCCAGAAAGTTGAAGCGAGACCGTTTTTCCTAACCGTTGTCGGTCGCATGCAACGGAAGAAAAACAACTTCACAGTGTCGCCTGTTTACTGCCATTCAATCTGATGCTCGGACGTGCTGCGGAGGATAAGCGATACAAAGAGATAAAGGTGTGTCTAGTTTTTCCTGAACTTCAATAATCATTTTGAAAAACATTCGTGAAGAGGGAATGTGGCTTACCCATCAGGGATAGCAAAAAAAAAATTGGATGATTCCTGTCGTTCGATTAGGCGAGCCGACGGAGCTCGCCTAATCGATTGACATAAAAACATAAACAAAAGAGAATGCCAAAAATGTAATACGAGATCATGCAAAGCATAAACGGAACATTGTTTGTCACAAAATTGGACCCGTAATGACCTACGATAGGACAAGACAACAGGGGGCAAGGCTGGGTGTCGTTGAAATCGGTCGTTGGACGATGTCGGACAGTTCGTTGCGCATTTTGTTGAAGGACATGTGGATTCCACGAATTGCGGGCCGCCTAGATCTCATCATCATCGCTGGTCAGAAGACAAACTCAGCCGGTCAGATCCGGAGCGTCTCTTCCCAAACGCGGATGCATGTCAAGGTTCCAACGATCGATTTTTGCATGTGATTGGTGAAGACGAGGATTGTTGGGCCGATTCCATTCAGTCAGCCGTGTCCTGTGTGGGACCCGCATGGATTGTTTGAGGAGGGAGGCCTTGAGCTTGTCCGGACGGATCGACGTGGAGTGCCGAGCTACGCAGCTGTAAGGCTAAAACCACGCGGACAGGAAGTTGCGGTCATCGCTGAAATCGATCATTGAGATGCCCAATGACCGATTTCAACGACACCCAGCCTCACCCAGGATGTCCTCTAAAATCAACTAGACTGCTCACAGACAGCACCAAGCTCTTTATGATAGAATTACTTCCACAAACTTTCCTAAATGGGAGAGGAATTATGACGCTGGATGGTGAGGTTTGACACATAAGCCCGCCACAACATGGGTCAGAGATAAAGATCATTCTAGGCCCCACCTGGAAACTCCCGACTAAGCTCATTGAATAAGAAATCTTCTTTGCGTGACGCGAGTAAGCCGTCACGGCTGGCAGGTAACTGCGGTGTCTCCAGTGGGCGTTGTTTTGCAGGGTTTGTGAATATTTCCTAGCATTTTCATATGTTTTGACTTTCTTTCGGCCAAAACTTCAACGTATTTTGTGCTTACTCGAGGCATGCAACTGGTTTCCAGTGGCTTAGCGAGTTCACGACCTTGAGTTCCACGGCCAACTCGATTCATGCACGTAACGTGAGTTACCCCTGTCGCTGTCGATTCTCCCCGTTTGACCGGTCCACCCTATGACCCACGCGAAGTTAGGGCTGGTGTGGGCTGACCGGCGGCGTTCGCAAAGATGTCGATCTTTGCAAACGACCTTAAAAACTCGACCGGCGGCGTTCGCGAAATTTTAAGCGTTGAGCGTAACTCGGGTAAGCCTGTCGAGGTAGGTGCGATGTCACTTCCACGTGCATCGAAATCGTACTTGATGAGCTTAATTGGGAGTTTCCAGCCGTGGCCCTATTCTCTTGGCCGTGTTTTTGAGGCCTCTCTACTAACTAGCTGCCATTTATATTCGGGCTCTGTACTGACCAGAAGCGACATGACATTCCAAAACTGACCATGATCGATGTCAAGCGTCAGGTTCTTCAAATCAGTGGCCACAGTTTGATGTTCAAAAACATTTTCTTTCAAATTCAGTAATGTACTACTCAACGTGAGCTTCAAAACACAAACACTCAGCTGACCTAACCTGAATCGCATGAAGAGACTAGTTCGCAAACCACAATTTCAAACTTGAGCACACGCAAAAAACCAATCAGTTGATAAAGACCTCAAACGGAAAAGAAAAGAACTTCATCGTACGGATTATCTTAGGCGATGGTGAAAGCATCATTATTGAGTGATAACATTCATTGTTGTTATGCATGAATGAATGATGCAATAAGAATGAGTCTAATTCTTGTGAAAAAAAGTTAATATGGATTTCCCTCTCCAAATTCAAGTTATCGCATTATAAAACATTGATTGGAATAATATCAGGAAATATAGAATAATTTGTAAGCAATTACTTGAGGATACACATCATATTAAAAATCTAGTTGAGGGAATAAAACTTTAAAATCTTAGTTAGGTTTAGATTGAAAATTCAATGCAATGTTGCAAAGCTTTTCAACAATGTGGATGAATTCAAAGCATTGTTTATAGTACTGAAGTGTTATTTTTCATGAAGATTGAATTGAAGGAAAACACAGTGTAACATCATTTATTATTAGAAAGAATCTCAATCAGATGTTTTGTTTTGATTATTGAAAGAAATTTTCTAATTGTTTTACGTCGAAGACAAATTTCTATTTTCATATCAATTATCAACGACAGAACAATGTTTATTCAGAAGCGATGTTAATTTATAATTTTATTCAAAATATTTAAAATCATAGCAGCTGTAGGCTAATTTGTGACTTATATTGGAACCAGATCGTAGGCCCTCAAAATAGTCAATCCAAGAAGGCCCAGTCACTAGCCGCCTCAGCCACTTCAGCTGAGACGTGTCACGGCGAAACAAACATGGTCGTCATACGGCACGGATGTGAAAACCTGCTTCCTAACTAATCCTTCCACGGGGCACAGCCATGTAGAAACAGCGCCCTAGCAATGCTCAAGGGGTAGAGGAGTGATGCGATGGAATCTCCATCTCGACACTCCTCTTGCCCCAAATCTACACTGAACGTTTTTTAGACTAGAGTCAACCTAGACTCTAACCCGTATATTATTTTACGGATAAGGACGCCTTGATACTCCAATCACGAGACCCCAAAACATGCCGTAAATATTTCAAGACCATTTTTAATCTAAAAAATGGTCCGCACGCTACATTCCTCCCCCTTTGCTCCGAACCGTCCCGGTTCGTCCTTGCTCATGGAGGTTTGATCATTGAGTGCTTCAAGATGCAAACCCTACAACAAAAAGAATGCATAAGAGCACAATTGTGAACTCTTGTCATCCGCATCACAGTCGCGTCATGTTCATGCACAATCAACCACGCACGTGCATGGTTTTCAACAATTGTGATCATCTGCCTGCAACATTCTGTGTTGACCACGCAATCCCTTGGCTCTTGCCAAGACGAGGCATGTATCACCTCTATACGTTTGAACACACGTGTTGGCATGTATTCACGGAAGATTCATCACACGTGTGTATCGTCGGCATGCTTGATGCCATTTGGGACATGCATTGTCAATGTCAAAGAGCCAGTTTGGAAGAGGGTATGGAATAAAAATTGTTCCACATTCCGCGTGGTACGTGTTCAGCAACCTGTTTTGATGACGCCTCTTCCCCCTTTGCAAGGAGTGTCTTTGCGACCTAGTACCCAAGCTCCCCGCAAAAACTATCCAGGTCCACACAACACTTCCCATGTCGGTCGAAAATCATCTCTTCCAAGGGGTTGTTCTTGAGGTGGTACCTCCGTGCAACATTGTCAATACGTGCAATTCAGGATCCGGACATACGTCCTCGCAGTTTGTACCAACGTGTTCATGACCACTCTTAGGTCTACTAGACCTCTTTCAGCACCTGTTGGTTGGTTTGCTAAACTCAACCAAGCTCCACTAAGCCCGTGCAACTCGCATGCTAGGTTTTTCTTAGGATTGGAATGCACCAAGATGCTAAGACATGGTTGCAGAGCGCACTTGTTTTTCCATTCAAAAATTGCACTTATCTTTCACAAAAGCGTCATTGGTCGTCTGGCATGTGCAATTGCCGTCAAAGTCCATCACTGGACACGACAATGCTCTGACCTACATGATCTTGGTCTCAACCATCATTCCCTTGTTTCTATCTGAAATGGGTATCGTAGGCTGCCTCTCACGTCACTGTCAAAAGCACACTGCTTTTGAACTATGTTAGCTGAGATGACCGATCTGAATGACCATGAATTCTATCCACAAACAAAGTGTTCATCGTACGGTATTCACCGAACAGGTGTACCATGATCGCAATCATTGCAGCACAAGCTGGAAAAACACCTTTCGGGTGTCGATTCCATGTCATTGTGATTGAACACTTCCAAATCATATCCAGTGATCTTGGAACAACTAGTTCCTAAATCTTTCTGTGCTTATGTCATCACGTCCAAAGGTTCCTTTTGGGAACTCTTCATGGATTGTGTTTGCCTTGTCACAACAGAACATGTTGCTCAATGTCTCTTGTTTTGTACATTCGATACGTCCACTCAACAATGTTTTTTATATGCCTTACCCAAGGCACTTGTAGAGGGGATTGCCCTCATCAAAGATGTCTGAAAAACCACCACCGTTGTGGATACCACTGCAGCTACATCCAAAACATGTTGTACTTGCATTCGGCAATGTACTTCAATTGGACCATCTCGAATGCCAAGGGAGTTCAGTCGCTTTACCGTGACCTTCCGGGTCATCAAAGCGTGGTCCGACTATATCGGTATTGCAATGATCTCTCTCAGATTTTTGGTTTTAGCTTGGTTTCCAAAAAATTGGATAGGCGGTGCTACACCATGCCTTTGGTATGATGGAAATCTATCCACGTGATATTTGAAAAGTGTGACGTACATGACTAGTGTACCGTGTCAGGATGCCCTCAACTTTGAGACGTCTCTCAAAACATGAAATGAATCTCCTGAGAAACATCGTTTCGCAAGGTCCATCTTGAAGAGTCCTCATCTCAACATTTAGTTACGACACACTAGTCATTATTTTGCCTCAATGTTGAATATTACTCATTATGTGGTCGGTCGGACCACCAACATGTAGGTGCGAACACACTGATAGCTTAAAGCTATTGGTTTAGATTGTCTCCACGGTCATAAACGTTGTGCGCAAAACTTAGACCTTGACGAGATCCCAACTATGTCATAGTTGGTTTGTATAAAACTATGAGATCTTCATAGAACTCTTGAACTTCATTAGTAGAAAAGGGGCGTCGTTTGTTTTCTTCAACATGGAGTTTTCACATAAATGTGAGTGAACTTGTCATCGATATTGGTTCACACACTTTCATCTATCAGTGTCCACGACATGTTAACTCATTGAGTAATGACAAACAAAAGGTGTCTCCTTCAAATTTGTTCACATTCAACATTCCGTCAATCTTGTCATACATCAGAATTGACTCTTCTGATCTTCGACCGCCGCACTGTGGCGTCTCAAATCGTTAAGGACCCATCAAAGAGTCTCCGCCCCTCTCTTGCGCATTTACAAACCCCATTGCCAATAATCCTTGTCTTTAGAACATGGTTCTGAGCACACTCATGTACATATTTCTCGTCCGTACCAGTTGGGTACTACCATATGTATCCATCACTCACCGGGTGATAGGGTGTCAATGGCTTTTCCATTGAAAATTTATTCAAGGGTATCATCCTTGACACGTTCAATCATGGACCGATGTTTGCATCCGCTATGACTAATGCTGCACAGAACCTTGGAAAGGTACTGATACATCCAGTACACACTTTGTGCAGGTAGCATGATGCCTATCCTTGAGGATCAAAGTCGGTGTGCTAACACACCAGGTCTGTTTCACATCTTATGACATAGTCATAACAGGAGCTTTGTCATGAAATGATCACAAATGCCTTTAAAAATTATAGCAATGGGACGTGTGACTATTGTAGAACACGTCTTTTTCCCACCAAACTACTTTTTGGGTGAAATGGTGTCTCCATTTTCATCCAAATCATCAGCTGATATTGTCATCTTGTTCAAACGTTACAAAATCATTGTGATCATTCGTCTGTCCAACTTCTCCATAACTTGATGTCGTGAGCTACATACCAAAAGATAGTGGATTATGTTTTTGTGCATGTCGTGTACGTTTTCCACGCATATAGTGTACTGAATTTCACGTGCCTGAAGTACCATAGCATGCATCGCACTTGTCTCTAGCACTTGGTCATGCGCTCTGACCTCCTGCGGTCATGCAAGTCGTGCATGTTTTGGAACTTGTGCTCAACCAATTAAGCTTTTGTAGCATGTTCTATTTATGGGTATGGAGTAATTCGTTCACCTTTAGCATGGTCCAAATTTGAGGAAATCTTCCTCATCACACATGTGACTTATCCGTTGAAAATTTGTCCATACATTTTTTTAAGTATCCTTCCATACTTCTATTGTCGGGGCAAAGTTTTTAACTTAAAATTGTCATCACTGTCGTTGATGACCAAGATTGTTGTGTTTTTTGTACACCTTTTGGGCATACATCTGATCACTTCAACTGTCTCTCATTGTTTTTGGTCATGGCCACCGGTTCTCTATTTGAAGAATTGGACAGTCTGACCATCTGCGACCTCACCTTGATGCCTTATAAACGTCAGACGATGTGTTTCTAGTGCTTCAACTAACGTGCTTTATGCACTTTTCTGTAGAACCACTCCGTGCATAGATTGTATGCTTTCATTTGGTGGTCTACCACAAGCTAGCATGATTAGGAAAAGAGTTGGCTAGTTCTTGCTAGTGGATGCAACGGGGTGTGATCGGCACCCATATTGTCAATACAATCAATTTCTTATAACATGTGTTGTACCATCGACACAAGCACAGCTAGTGCAACCAAAATTCATGGCCATAGTGCGTTCAAAACTCGTATCAGTGGTGCATTCAGCACCCATGACAAAAGTGCAACCCGCAGCTTTGTCAATCGTGCAATCGATGTTTATGACAACAGTGCATTCAACACTCGTGCAATTGGTTTTTATGACAACGGTGCATCGGCACGCGGTTTTGCTGCCACACTCGTTGGTCATACATTCAATGCTCATGGGAATTGTGCATTTGGCACTCGCGTGAATGCTACGATTGCATTATCTATGTTGGTCATATTCCAAGTGCAACTAAAACATGTCCGTCGACCATTATGCGTGGATTTCCACCATCGCATTTGTGGTTTGAGTGTGATCGGCACCCACGTTCTTGTTTTGTCGCAATCCATTCACAGATGACTTATCCAATGTTCTTGGTGCAATCAACACCCACGTGGATAGACAATCTTCATTTGTCTAGGTCATACCTCTGCAGACCATGAGTAGTGCGTTCAACACTAGCATCCCGGATGCTTTCGGCATCCATGATTAAAGTACAACGAGCACCTTTTCACTAGTGTGTTTGACAACGAGAACATTTCTACAACCAAGACTTGTGTGGTTGCCCGTAGTGCAATCGGCACTTACGTCGATGACGTGGTCCACATCCGTGTAATCGTGTAATGAACACTCGTTTTCTACTGTCAGCACATTTCACATGCGACGTGTAGGTGAGTCGTCAAGTGGTCGCAACACCTACGATGCCTTTCTTTCTTTCTTTCTTTCTTTTATCTACATCAAGAACTCATCTTGATGTATGTCACCGTTGTGGTTTTACAACCTGGTGCTGTAGTGACTCTTTTGCGTAAGCAAAATTGTTTAGCGCATGTACGACCCGCGTTAAGCCATGTCATGGCTCTCAATGATCACCCCTTCCGGATTTTCTCCCGTAATACCCCAAACTTTAAGGCTAATTTAGATAACATTCAGGGACTCTCGGTGCTTAATTTCTGGAATTGAAACATTTCCAAGTGAGTTTTGTCCACGACGTGGAAAACTGTTGGTTTTCCTCCTTTTTGTGCTTCGGAACGTAAAAGAAAAAGAAAATCAAAACTGCTAATCTTCAGAAGAGTTCAACTAGAGCTTTTAGATTTTTTAGTCAAAACCCATGGTCAACTTGACCACACACTTGGGTTCTACCACAAAATTTTGCATTTTTTTGAGCGTCTTTGTGAACGGTTAACGTAGAATTCCTCAACTTGAGGGTTCATGAAAAATGAACAAGTTTCTGGCACATCATGTGTCCCCCATGTTTTTTTTGTTTTCTTTCCTTTGAAGCTTGGAATCTCCCCAACATCTCTTGGTGGTTTGTTGGTAAGTATCGATCTTCCCATTTTCCATGAACAAGAAAATATTTTAGAATAGTATTTGAGAACTCCTCAAAGTATTGTAGAGATCAGACGGAGCCCCTTGCGGCTTGTTATGGCGGTCAACCCACGGCCAACAAGGCCAAATGTCGGGTTCAACCAAGGAAATCTTGCTCGCCTCGAGTGCTAGCGACACGAAGAGATTTTTTATACAAAATTTCACAGCTCAGTCTTAGCTTCAAACTTGTTCTTACGGCGTCCAAAACGGAAACCAACCAAAGGACCTGTCCTCGGATTTGTATGGAGCCGACCGGGTCAAAAAGGTAGGATTACTTTGGAAAAGTAATTGTTACCGAGTGTTCAAACCAATGATCTTCCACTTCTCCAGGAGATGTGCTATCGGCTGCGCTACCGGTTAACGGTTACCCGTGACTGAGCTCTAATAGGTGCGTTTACGCTATCTGCAGGGCCATCTCCTCCCGCGGTTGGAGGAGGACTGAGGAAACTTCCTCCTGACCTTCTTCCTTGGGCAGTAGGCCCGTGTGAAGGGGGGCACGTGGAAGTTCACCTCCTTGCCTCCCCCTTGGGCAGTCAGCCCTCATGAGGGGTTGCGGAAGGGAGGAACACCTCCCTTCCTCCCCACCTTGGGCCTTCGGCCCACATTAAAGGGTAAGGGGGAAGAGGGGAGAACGTCCCCTTTTTTCCCTTTTACCCCCCCCCGCCAATGTGAGGGGGGAGGGGAGGGGAGGAGACGCTCTCCTCAATGCCCCCTGGAGCAGCCGGCACCATGGACGATGGGGGGGGAGGAGACTCTCCCCACCCGTCCCCCTTTGCGCAGCGGGCATCATGGACGGAGGGGGGGAAGGGGGGGAGGCTCTCTCCTCATCCTCCGGCTCCCTTGTTCATGGCAACTCTGCACCATCCACCAATCCAAGTTGCTCCCGAATAAAACCTGCACGATGAAGTGACTCCTTACGGTGAGAGTCGAGGAGGGAGATGATGCTATCTCCGCCATGCAACAGATCGAGTCGCTCGCCTCACAATGCAATGACGTGGGGTGGCAGATTGACATGCACCTGCAGGCGATGGTCCTCCTCATGGCCCTACCTGAAAGTTGTGGTCCACTTGTCACCGTCCTTGGAGGATGGTCGGAGGACAAGCTCACCTAGGGCGTAGTCGCATAATACATCCGCAACGAGGCGCAACGCCAGAGCTACGGGGACTCCTTGTCTTCCTCATCAGCCCTCGTCACCAAAACACATGGTGGCGGAAGCGGGGACAGAGGAAGCGGTGGAAAGGGTAGTGGAAAGAAGGGCGCCAAGAAAGGTGCGTGTCGCAACTGCAGCAAGGAGGGCCATCGGGCCCGCGAGGGCCCAGAGTAGGTGAAGGCCGACGGCAAAAACACCAAAGGCAAGGCGCTCCTCAATTCCAACGAGAACCACTCCCTCAAGAAGGCCAACAAGCGGTGTCTGGATTCCGCGGCCGAGGAGCACACCCAAGTTGAGAAGGTGGGGTTCGTCACCTATGAGAATTCCTCCAAAACAATGGTGGTCGCGAAAGACAAAGTCGAGCCGGCGGCTGGCGAAGGCGACATGGAGGTGGAAATCATGGTGGGCGGTAAGAAGGAGATGCACACAATCCGTGATATGCAGCATGTCCCCGGCTTGGCTGACATCTTGAGTGCCAGCCGCTTGTCAGAAAAGGGGTATGAGGTGCTCTTCCGGAGGAAAGACGCAGTGGTGCACAACGACGGCGGCGGCGAGGTCGTGCTGGAGGCAAAGAGAGAGAGCGGTCTCTACATCATGGAGACCAAGGTGATCCCTACGGCATTGGACGAAACAGACTCGTAAGAGCGCTTCGTCAACATGGCCAAGGGAGGAAGTGCCAATCTGGAACTTTTGGACCGACGGTTGGGGCCTTTGGCACCCGCAATCGTTAAGGAGATGGCGAAGCGCGCCATGGTGCGTGGCCTTTTCATCAACAATGCAGCAGACGCGGCAGGAGATGCAGCAGGCCACAAAAGGTGTGAGCCTTACATTTTTGGCAAGATGAGGCGTAAGCCGTTCAACGAGAATGCTAATCACGCAAAGGACGTGCTCGAGGTCGTGCATAGCGATGTGTGCGGACCATTCAAAACGCCGTCAAACAGCGGCCTGAGATGCTTCGTCACCTTCATCATTGACTACAGCAGGAATCTCTTTGTGCACTTCATAAAGCAGAAAGGCGAGTACCTGGACCGGCTGAAGGAGTAGGTCGCAGCGGTAGAGAGGCAGACTGGCCGGAAGGTCAAAGCGCTACGCAGAGACAATGGCGGAGAGTACATGGGCTGCAGTGGGTGGATGAAGCAACATGGCATCAAGTGGGAAGCCACTACGTCATACTCGCCACAGTCCAATGGAGTGGCAGAGCAGGCAAACCAGATGTTGCTAAACATGGTGCGGACCATGCTTGTGGATGTGGGGTTGCGGCGAGGGTTCTAGGTAGAGGCTATGTGTACAGCACGCTACACCATCAACCTCACCCCAACAGCGGTGCTGAAGGGTAAGGGCGGCTAGAAGATGCCACAGGAGGTTTGGAGCGGGCGCAAGCTCAATGTGGTGTACTTGAAGGTGTTCGGATGCAAGGCGCACGCGATGGTGCAGGCGGCACAGTGACGGGACAGCAAGCTAGAACCACAAGAGAAGCTGTGCTTATTCCTTGGCTACGAGAGAACGCAAAAGGAGTATCAGCTCTAGGACCCGTGCATGCAAGAGATCATCCGCAGCCGTGACGTCGAGTTCGACGAGATGCAAAGCTTCAACAGGAGCAGCAACAACATGAGCGTCGGGAACACTCCAAAACAAGGGGAGTGGTTCTAGCTCCTTGACTACAAAAAGGAGCCGGCGGACACGGAGGTCGATGATGTAGCGTCAGAGCGCGGTGGTGCAGCAGGTGCAGCAGCCGACGTGGAGGACTTCGATGACGATGCAGCTGGGCTGGAGATCCGGCGGAAAGATCCGTCGGAGGAGGCACCGCGGGTGTCAAAGCGTGCACTCCCGACGAAGTTTGCGTCATGAGTCAGAGAAAACTTCTTTGAACGTGCCACCCATCCGGTCGATGATTCACTGGAGCGGGAGAGATCCTCAGGGAGCCGGCCGGTTGATGATTCACCGGAGCGAGCAGAGTTGGAAGGATTACAGCAGAGCGACAAGGCGTCACCAAAACTGCTACATCGTAGCGGAAGGCATCGGAAAGCAGGGAAGCGTTTCGATGCAGGCACCGGTCGATGGATCGGCATGACCGTCCGTGCACGGACAGTCTTCCTCACTGGTGTAGTGGGCGGATCCCTTGCGTATGGTCTGCTATACGGGTGCTGACTACGCTGGGGATGTGGACAAGCGTAAGTCCACATCCAGCTACGTGTTCTTCCTCGCTGGTGCAGCAGTCTCATGGTGTATCAGGAAGTAGGACTGCTTCGCCACCTCCACAGTGGAAACAGAGTACATCGCGCTGGCCGAGGCGGTCAAGGAGGTGGTGTGGCTCCGTAGGTTGCTGGGGGAGCTAGGCATTCCGCGACAAGAGCCTAGGTGGTGGAAGAGGACAACACCAGCTCCATTTCGCTGACCAACAACCCGACGCAGCACAGGATGACAAAGCACATTGAGGTGCATTACCAATATGCACGGGACATGGTCAAAAAGGGGCAGGTGGTGTTGCAGCATTACAGCACGCACAACATGCTTGCGGATTTCTTGACCAAAGCACAATCCGTGGACCGGCACGCGATGAGCGTGGCCGGACTTGGGATGACCAGCTATGATGGGTTGGAGGGCGCAGCGGAAGATGAGTGAGAGCAAGCAGGAGCAGTGGGAATGGAAGGTGCAAGGGGGAGAATGTTGAAATGTTTCCCCTCCGCATGCCCAGGTGTGGCGCCAGGAGGCGCGGACGAGCCACCAGAGAAGAGGAAAATCCTTGCAGTTGGATCTGGCAGCTTGAGGATTGCTCGGATCCTAAAATGGATGATTGCCCCTAAAATTTGAAGAGTTGCTGAATACAGTGGAATTTGTTGAACCGGAATCAGACATGGATCGAGGGAGATATGAACTTCCAAAGTTAAGGTGTGCGCAGCGGCTCTGGGAGCCGGCCGCGACTTGACTTCCGGTGAATGATCGACCGGACCGAGTAACAAAAGTTCCATCTGGAGATTTTGCTCCGGAAGGTCTGCCTAGGCGTCTGGTGGATAATGCATAGGATCCTGTAGTGCAGTTGTTACTGAAGGACTTAGCCAAAATCCTGGCTCGGCGTCCGAAACTCAGTAGTACATCTTGTTGCTCGGGGATTTGATCAAAATTCTGACTGCAGGTCCAGGGACAGGTTTCAAACCTTGTCACACTCCATCACCAAAATCGACCCAAAAGAGGGGGAGGTGCGTTGAAACAGTGCAAGGGACCCCTATACCATATGCAATGGGATCTACGCCTTGGGAAAGGCGCTTCGCATGTGAAGGAAGGCGCCACGGCGTGTGTGCACCATGGAGGCGTTAGTCGTTTCTGTGGTGGGTGAGACATGGGCTTTGGCAAGCGTAACATGGGCTACGCTTGGCCAAATCGTGCCTGGTGTGGTGCGTTGGAGAGCTCATGACTAGCCCTATAAATAATCTAATCATGTCCATGTACAAAAACTAGTGCATAATGCCGTTATTACCTTCACAAACTGATTGTCTCTAAAATCCTGCTCAAATAGCGTGAAGCGACCAGAAAGCTCACGCTCAGTCTCAGATTCGCCCAAGACAGAAGACGTGATCCACTAGAGTTGGATCAGACCAATGTCGGGTTTGCGCCACACGGATTTCCTGACACCACCAGGGTTGAATAATCTTGCATAAAGTGACAGAAGGTTTTGGCAAGGCCGGGACACAAGAGGTTATCTTTTTATATGAAGATTTGATGGTTCCCCTTAAACAAGGGAGTAAAAATGTCCGCTCTTTGTACTTCATAATCCCCTTTGTATTGAGGGGTTTGTGATTCTTCAGAGGTGGTTTGCGGGGGATTTTCAACCGGGTCTATGATTTCCCATGCATTGAAAGGGAACTTACTGGACCCCACTATCCCGGGGCTTAGCAGGTGCTCGTGCACGGATAAAAATTCTAAAAATCTGGGTGTAATGAGGGGGAGGGTTTGTTAATGACTTGTATACGTCTGTGACTCACGTATCCCTAAAAGTTCACATTTGGGAATTTAAATCCTTACACTCATGGCCCACCACGCGTTGACCTCTGGATTTTAATGGTGTACAGAGCACAACAGTGTTGGAGGGACAACCAATGGCTTCAACCCCATGTGACAACCTTGCACAAGTCCTCTACAAATCTCAACCATCTAGAAGTTCACATGCCTCACAATGAATATAGTGAAAGGAGCGAGTGTACCCATTTACGAGCAAAAATTGACTCACAAAACCCTCCAGGCAACCCAAATAGCAATGGTGGCATGCTTCATGGAAAATGATGCAAACCCAACAGCTCTGACAGCCAATCTAGTGGGATTCCACTTGGTGCGGTCCTGACGTTGATGTGATCTTCTCTAGTGGTTCACGTCTTTCATTTTGGGCAAATCTGAGACAGAGCGTGAGCGTTTTGGTCGCCTCACGCTATGTGAGCAGGAATCTAGAGACAGTCAGATTGCTGACTGTCTTTATTCGAAGATAAACATTGCATTTTGTATTAGATTTTGTACATCAACATTATCAGAACATTAATAGGGCTAGTCATGAGCTCTCCAATGCACCAAACCGTGCGTGATTTGGTCAAGTGTAGCCCAAGCAACGTTTGCCAAAGCGCAGTTCTCACCCACCACGGAAACGCCTAATGCCTCCAAGGTGCACACACGCCGTGGCGCCTTCCTTCACGTGCGAAGCGCCCTTCCCAAGGCGTAGATCCCATTGCACGTGTTTCAGGAGTCATCTGCACTGTTTCAACACACCTCCCCCACTTTTGGGTCGAGTTTGGTGATGGGGTGTGACAAGGTTTGAAACCTGTCCGCGGACCTGCACTCAGAATTTTGACCGAGTCCCCAAGTAACAAAATGTACTACTGAGTTTCAGACGCCGAGCCAGGATTTTGGCTAAGTTCCTCAGTAACAACCTGCACTACTCAATCCGGTGGATATTATCCACCTGACGCCTCGGCAGTCTTCTGGAGAAAAATCCCCAGATGGACAATTAATTACTCGTTCCGGTCGAGTTTTCACCGGAAGTCGAGTCGTGGCTGGCTCTTAGAGACGCCGTTCACACCCCAACTTTGGAAGCTCATATCTCCCTTGTTACTTTTCCGATTCTGGTAAAACAACTTCCACCGGAAGATCCGAGAAATCTTTGAGCCACTAGATCCAACTGCAACGAATTTCCTCTCTCTGGCTGGTCGTCGGCGCCTCCCGGCGCTGCACTTGGGCATGCGGAGGGGCAAATTTTTAACACTATTCAAGTGTGATAGGCTCACTCATGTCTCTTTCCATCACCACGTGTGCAGATGTGGCCTTTGAAATTAAACTTCCATCCCAGTTCTCACAGTGCCCCAGAGTGCCATACCCTGAGGCTGTAGTACTTGAGGTGCAATATGTTGTATCCACTCCACGCATAGGACTGTACTTCAAAATGCAGCCCTGAGTCATTTTTGATGACTTTACTAGCAGTGACTGGGCCCATGATTCACAAGCTCGAAGTCATACATGATACCTTTTCTTGAATGGAGGTGGTGCTGTCTCCTTGAAGAGTGGCAAACAAGGGTGTGTTACAAGGAGCTCGATCAAGGCTGAGTATGTAGCACTTGATGCACGCAAGTGTGAGACTATCTTGAAGTGTTTCTTCAAGCACTTCAAGATATCTTGTTGCAGAAGCTTTGCATCCCCATTCATTGCGTCACTCTGTGTTGTGAGAATAAGAGCACAAAAGCCATTGCGGAGAATAACGGCATGCACTATTCATGTACAAAACACATGTTTTTTATAGCACCATTTTGTGCGTGAGTGCATCACCACTGGCACTTTTCAGGTTGTTTACGTGGACACACGCTCGCAGCGAGCTGACTTTCTCACAAAGGCATTCAGTAGAAACGTGTTCAAGTATGGTTTTCATGCTATTTATCTTCTCTATCCCCGTGATCCTGGGTCATCTGTGCTCACCACCTCTATGTTTCATTTGAAACTGGTTTTCTGTGGCATATGGATGCTGTAACTGTTGATCATGGAGGAGTGCTAATGTTTGTGGTCAAGTTGGTCTTCCAAATTTTAGGCCCTCTTTCCTTGCTCTACATGCACCCTACCTCATACATGGGATTGAGTTCTGTGACTTCCCTGGAGCTCAGCCACACAAGATGGGAACCACTCATGATGGAGCTCGTGCCCTCTTCCAGCAACAGCAACACACACTCAACATGTGGCCCGTAGTCACATGCTCCATTTTATTCTAAGTGTTGGCTTTGCTAGTGGGAAGCTGTAGAATTATAATGCTTTGGGACGTCAAAGCTATCTCCAAATAAATTATGGGATTATTGGAGAGCCATACTCCAACAACCAGGTGCTGATCCTTAGGGGGCCACCTGGCCAGATTTGCACTGTGCCACGGTAAGCAATCGTCCTCAGTTTTTGCTGCGAAGTCAAGCTCGACCTTTGAGTGACGTGTGGTTTTGATATGCATCACGCACAAATGTGAGCCACGCTCACCGGTGAGCTTAACTCTAGCTCTAACTCTCACTTGCACGAACTCCTGAATCTTAATAAGTTTCATGGGCTTTGATCCATGGCGTGAGTCTTGTAGGAATTTTTGCACACTCTCCTCCCTAAATTCAATGTTTTATGTGCTTAGGAAATTGACTACAGAAGTAGATTAGGCTGCAAATGTATGAACATAAATCCCCACACGTGAAGTTTAGAGACACATAAACATTAGAAATGTAACCCCCTCCTCCTCCCCCCCTAGTCCTTAAGTCCCAACGCATTGAGAAACTTGGGCTGATGCTGGCTAAAATCACTGGCAGTCTGGTGATCGACGTCCCATAGGTTGTCTTTGTGCTCCCATTCTTTGTGCAATGCATTGTACCCTTGCCACTTGAAAAGGTACTCTGTCATTTTCCCTCATCGGTGATGTCCAGGAATATCTTTGAATGCATACTCCGTATCCTTGTCTACTTCCACAGGTGGTGGTGGAGGCACTTCCCTATCAGGAACATACTCTCTTGGGTCCTGGTAAATCTTGATTTGATTGATGTGGAACATCGGATACATAGCAAGATGTTTATGGAGGTGGAGCTCTACAACGATAGATCTTTGTATTGCTTTGATCATGGACAGCCCCAACCACTTGAGTTTGAGCTTTGCACATTCCTGTCCTCACAGTCCGACATTTGTCAAGCTGAGTAGGTAGTGATAACCAGTGTGAAACTTGGGGTCCATTGGATGCTTGTCGGCCACTCGCTTCATTGCTGCTTGTGTCACCACAAGTGTCTGGCGAGCCTCATTTAAGATTCTTTGGAAGCCTTGACGTATGATACCAGCTGTCGGTATGTTGCTCAAAATCTGCAAGTCTGCCCAAGTTGTGGGTACTCTGCCATTTACCACTTTGAAGGAAATGTTTCCCGTTGTTGCGGAGGTAGTGGATTTTTAGGTGAACCCGACGGTTGGCTACTTTGACTGACCAGTCCATGCCATGTGGCTGACATAGTTTTCAAAGCAGTTGTCCGAGCATCTGATTGGTGATTTCATATTTACTCTCAGGAAGGCCGTCGATAACTGGACCTGACTGCCTTAGCAATGATGGATATGGGAGTGCCAGAAAGTGACAAAAATAGGTTGCTCGATAAAAATCATCTTGCATAACAATTGCGTAGAGGATGTTTCACAGGTTACAACACACTTTACGGAACTCAATTCGGAGTCCGTTTGAGTGAGATATGGATTTCCAAAGTTTGGGGGTCATGGGTCGGGTTCAAGTGACGACCTGAGCACTTTGAGCCTAGAAGGCGGCGAGATTATTGGCCAGGACGGCTGAGAGCGGCCTTCAAGAAGAAAAGCCGGCTGAAGGACCTCCAAGATACTTTGAGGAAGGTGCAAACCACGATTTTTGGTCGTCCAAGTCGTGTGAGACATGATTCTCATGTGTGACGAGGTAACTGCCGCTCATCCCGCTAGGCTAGGAGAGTGTGCTAGAGGGTGAACTTTGACAGAGTGTATCTCAATGCTCCCTAGGCAAAATGAGGCTTATAAGGGCTTGTTAGAAAGCTGTGACTATATAATTTCTCACTCATGAATCAATTTAGACATTCGTGTTCTCTGCAAACCTACATTTGCTTATGTAATTTCTGTCTGTGCAACCTGCAACTCCCTCGCACAAACAGTTGGTCCTGCCTAGGCGGCTCTTAGTGAGCCTGATCACCTCCCTGAGGGCTGCCCCAATTTCCATCAGTGGTATCAGAGCTAGAAAAAGGCTTTTGTCTCATCCTTGAGGCATTCCTTGTACCCTGTTGTGTGAAATAGTCGTTTGGGGGCTGAACGTTGTACTCTCATGGCAACATCCGCTTCTGTGGTGGCAGGCGTCAACATTGCCAAGTTTGAAGGCAAGAACTTCTCCAACTGGAGAAACAACATGAAGATGGTGCTGATGGAGAAGGGACTCTGGAGCCATGTGAGTGAGGAGGAACCAGCTCATTCCTCTCTCTCACCTGGTGAGGCCCGTACCCACCATGAGAAGCGTGACGGCGCCCTCGCCACCATCTACCTCTACCTCGCCGAACTGCAGCAACTCCTCGTCCGTGGCATCCTCACGCCTGAGGAGGTTTGGAAGAAGCTTGAGTCTACTTATGCATCTAAGTCAATACTCATGAACATGCAGCTGCGTCGTCGCTTTCACACTGTGAAGGTGGATGAGTCCAGATCCATGATTGACTACATCAACATGGTGAAGTCTCTTACCGACCAGCTTTCTGCTATTGAGGACCCTTTTAAGGAACGTGTGCTCCTGCTAACCATCCTCCCTGGCCTTCCTAGTAGCTAGTAGCTACACTCCTCTCATTGTTACCCTGGAAGAGCGTGGCGACAAGCTTTCCCTCAACGATGTGGAGGAGAGCCTGCTGTTTGAGAAGGAGCGGCGCAAGGGAGAGGAGGGCGGAAGCAGACTGGACGTCGCTCTCATCACCAACTCTGGTTGTGGGGGTGGTGCTGCACCAACCAAGAGCAATGGCAGAGGAGGGAAGAAGAAGGGGAACTGCCACTACATCAAGATGCCGGGCCATTGGGCGTGCGAATGTCAGAAAAGAAGGCGGACCTTGCGGCTGGAGTGGGAGCTGGAAAACAGTCCGACGCTTACGCGAACACAGCACATTGGGAGAGTGGATTCATGAAAACCATCCGGGTCCTGCACATCTCAGACAACGCCACCTTGTTCTGGATCATCGACTCGGGAGCCATGCGGCACATGACGTGTCACCGGGAGTGGTTCGTCGTCTACACCGCCATCGAGCCTCGTTGGGTGTACATGGGGGATAATCATGTGTAAATGGTGGTTGGGGAGGGTGAGATTGTATTTTGTGCTTCCGTTGAGGGCAAACACGTGGAACGTCGTGTAAAGGGGGTGCTTCATGTTCCAGGGCTGGCAGCTAACCTCCTCTCTGTCTCATCTCTCATCTCCGAAGGCATGCAGGTTCGCTTTGAGAATGGTGGCTGCACAACCTCTGCCCGTGCAGGCCGAGTGCTTGCAAAAGCGGACAAGGAGGACAGAATCTACCATCTCTATGTGGCATCAGAGAAGGAAGCCGATGCAGCATTGGCGGCGAGAGAGGGAAAACACAACATCGGCCTGTGGCATCGTCGGCTTGGTCACCTCGGCTTTGGCGCCATCATCTCCATGCAGTAGATGGTCCGCGGCCTGGAGCTCAAGGGGGTGAAGCAGCCTGGTGCATCGGCTTGTGAGAGCTACATTGAAGGGAAGCAAGCCCGCGCTCCTTTCACGGGGGAAGGGAAGGGGGCAGCTGAGCTTCTCTCACTTGTTCACTCTGATTTGTGCAGTCCCATGCCATCTCAGTCCTTGTCCGGCAAGTTGTACTTTATCACGTTCATTGATGACAAGTCAAGGAAGACGTGGGTTTCCGTCCTGGCTGGAAAGGATGAGTGCTTTGATGCTTTCAAGGTGTGGATTGCAGGTAGTTGAAGGTGCTTTGCACCAACGATGGAGGAGAGTACCTCTCCAATGACTTCCGCAACTTCCTCAAGCGTCGCGGGATCAGGAATGAGGTCACTCCACCTGGAACACTGCAGCTGAATGGTGTGGATGAACGTGCAAACCGCACGCTCATGGAGCGTGTTCGGAGCATGCTCCAAGACGCGGAGCTCCTGCCAACCTTATGGGCGGAAGTGGTCAACACTGCCGTGTACCTGAAAAACCGCAGTCCCACGCGCGCCGTGCCACTGATGACACCGGAGGAGGCATGGACGGGACGCAAGCCAACAGTGATACACCTGAAATTCTTCGGGTGTGGCGCATTCGTGCACGTGCCTACCGGCAACCGCAACAAGCTGGATGCAACGTCGGTGAAGGCGGCCTTCCTTGGCTATGCCACCATGGGATACCGCCTCTACAACCTCGCTGCTCGCAAGATCATCCGCAGCCGTGACGTGGTCTTTCAAGAGGACGTGAAGGGCTGGACTTGGAGCCCTATGTCTGCAGTTCCGCTTGCTTCCGCACTTCTACCCGAAGTGGGAGATGGGCCGGTAGCAGACGAGGATGGTGCGGAAGATGGCGGTGATAGCGGCAATGACAAGGAGGTGGAGAGAGCTATAAAGGAGAAGGAGCCAGCAGCCAAATCTGATGAGGAGGATCAGCAAAGCAGTGCATAGCAGCTGCCACAAAGGTCTGCATGCCACAACCATGATGTAGATGGTCTTGTAGAGCCGCTGAGACAATCCGAGTGCCTCGCAAGAAAACAGAGGCTGCTGGAGGAGCTGGTGAGCTTGTGCACCGTTCCACCACCAACGGAGTCGTCTGACCTTGAGCTTCTCTTCCTCACAGTCACCGATGACCGAGTAACATTCGCTGAAGCCATGCGCAGCGCCGAAGTGGCGGATTGGTGTGGCGCAGCAGACGAGGAGTATGGTGCGCTCATGAAGAACGGCACCTGGACTCTCAAAGAGGCTCCACGTGGCAGCCGGGTGATTGGGTGCCGGTGGATCTTCAGGCGCAAGCGTGGTGCGGATGGTAAGGTCCTCATGTACAAAGCACGGTTGGATGCAAAGGGGTATGTGCAGACTGAGGGTGTTGATTACAATAAGACATTTGCACCTGTCGCAAAGTTCCCATCCATCCGAGCGATCCTCGCTCTTGCTGCTGCTATGGACTGGGAGGTGCACCAAATGGATCTGACGTGTGCATTTCTGAATGGTGACCTCGAGGAGGATGTGTACATGGAGCAGCTGGAGGGGTATGTAGTGGAGGGAAAGGAGGATTTGGTGTGCAAGCTTGTGAAGGCTCTTTACGGCCTGAAGCAAGCACCGCGAGCATGGTATCTCAAGATGGATGAGCAGCTGGCTGGGCTTGGTTTTATGAGCATTGAAGCTGACCATGCAGTTTATGGGTGCGTGCAAGAGGCAAGCCAGGTCATCATCTTGCTCTATGTTGATGATCTGCTAATTGCATTTGACTCCAAGTCTCTTTTGGACGATGCGAAGCAGTCCCTTGCTTCCAGGTTTGACATGAAAGACATGGGAGAGCTCTGTTACTACCTTGGCCTTCAGGTCAAGTGCAACCGGCAGCAGCAGACTTTGGAGTTGTCGCAGAGCATATAAGTGAGCGACATCATCAAGCGCTTCAACATGGCACGAGCGCGCAAAGTCTCAACACCACTGGAAGTGGGAGAAAAGCTGACCATGACGCAGACTCGCCACGGCATGCAAAAGAGCAGCCGCATGGAAGCAATGCCATACCAAGCTGCATTTGGAAGCCTCATGTACACAGTAGTCGGCACGCGCCTCGACATCAGCCAAGCAGTGGGAGTGCTCAGCAAGTTTTGCACGAATCTGGGCGTGTCGCATTGGGAGGCGGTCAAGCGCATGCTGCGCTACCTCGACAGCAGCAGCAGCCTTTGCCTCACCTTCAACGGCAACAACAGCCCCATCCTCATCAGCTACAGCGATGCAGATTGGGGGGGTGACCTGGACACAAGGAGGTCAACAAGTGGGTTCGTGTTTGTGCTCGGAGGAGGTGCAATCAGCTGGAGGAGAAAGAAGCAAGAATGCGTCACCCTCTCCTCCACCGAAGCAGAGTACATCGCCTTGACTGAAGCAGGAAAGGAAGCCGTGTGGCTGCGTGAGCTGCTGGCAAGTCTTGGGTAGCAGCAGACCGCAGCGACCAACATTTACTGTGACAACATGAGCGCCATTGCTCTGACCAAGAACGCAGAGTTTCACGCTCGCACCAAGCACATTGACCTACGGTACGACTTCATCCGCGAGCTCGTGGCAAAGAAGGTGGTGCAGATCAAGTTCTACCTTTCAAGCATGATGCTGGCAGACTTCCTGACCAAGCTGCTGGCAGCGCACCGCTTTCAGCAGCTGAGGGGACGGTGCGGACTTGTGTGATTTTTATTCTCGCAAAGTGGGAGAATGATGGATATGAGAGTGCCAGAGAGTGAAATTAATAGGTTGCTCGATAAAAATCATCTGACCTGGAAACTTCATAGAGGTTGTTTCACAGGTTCCAACGCACTTTACGGAACTCAATTCGGAGTCCGTTTGAGTGAGATATGGATTTCTAAAGTTGGAGGTCACGGGTTGGGTTCAAGTGACGACCTGAGCACTTTGAGCTCAAAAGGCGGCGAGATTATTGGCCAGGACAGCTGAGAGCTGCCTTCAAGGAGAAAAACCAGCTGAAGGACCTCCAAGAGACTTCAAGGAAGGTGCAGACCACGATTGTTGGTCTTCCAAGTCGTGTGAGACATAATTCTCATGTGACGAGGTGACTGCCGCTCATCCCGCTAGGCTAGGAGAGTGTGCTAGAGGGTGAACTTTGACAGAGTGTATCTCAGTGCTCCCTAGGCCAAATGAGGCATATAAGGGCTTGTTAGAAAGCTGTGAATATATAATTTCTCACTCAAGAGTCGATTCAGACATTCGTATTATCTTCAAACCTATGTTTGCTTCCGTAATTTCTGTCTGTGCAACCTGCAACTCCCTCTCACAAACAGTTGGTCCTGCCTACGCGGCTCTTAGTGAGCCTGATCACCTCCCTGAGGGCTGCCCCAATTTTCATCAAGCAAGTCATTAGCTCTTGCCAAATTCTTCTAGTGAAACTTCATCACTTCCACTTGTGATATATGACGACACTGTTAAGGAACAACCATATTTTCTTCATGGCGGTTACCATCGTTGTAGTCAGGGTGAAGAACAATGTTTCCAAGAGCCAGTCAACGACCACAAGGATTGCTTCAAACGCCTCAGGAAAACCCATCACAAAGTCCATGGGGATGTCCAACCATGGTTATTTGAGTAATGTTAGTGGATGAAGAAAGCATGAGGGCTTGGTTTGTCTCAATTTATGACATTGACACATTTCGGACATCATTTTATAGCTTGCAATATGGTTTGTATCTTGTCTCACACCGTGAGATTTTCCAGTGTCTTATCTTTGTCGAAGTTTCCACCTAGAACGGGTCATGGCACTCCTCCAAAAGCATGTGATGTGGCTTGTTCTTTGGTGGTAGGATGACCTGGCGAGTGAATCGGTTTTGCCCGTATGGTTCGTCAAAGTATAAGTTAACGAATAGCTTTGCAAGGTACAAATCTATTTCTACAAGTAACATGCCATTCTTTGTTATCAGATGTGGTCATCAGCATAGAGAATCCGCTGGACTTGTTTATCCAGAATGGCACTTAATGTTGTAGTAAAACATGGATGCAAGGAACTCCATCCATCAAGTTTCCGGACTGCCCGAATTTGGCTCATTGTTGAGATGTTTTACTGTGTGGCGATTGATGTGGATGTTACATTGTCATCATTCCAGGCAGCACTATCACTTTTTGAATGCTTGCAACACTGTCAACATCTCCTTTTTGTGCACCACTTAATGCAATATACGCCTGCATAATTTTCTTGACATACACGCGACTGGTTGTTCTCCTCTGCCATTGTATCGGAGGAGAATGACTCTGATTGCTCAATTGGACGCGTCAGTGGCCATGATGTAGTCCATCATTGGATCCGCCAATTGTAAGGTTGGTGCTAAGGTCAGAGCAGTTCTCAAATTTGAGCGTTTCCAATTTACTATATCCCCATATCTATTTTGTGGGTTCATGAGAGAGGTGTTCTCACACTCGGGTATTATCCTATGCAAATCAACAGCACTAGTTGCAGAAACCCAAAACACCTGGACGTCCCGAACATTGGTTGGTCAGACCAATCAGTGACTGCCTCCACTTTCTTTGGTTCCATCATGATCCGTTTGTGACCATTGATTTTTCACAAAAACTTGATCAAATGGCGACCGGGCTCGCCGTACATTTTCTCCAATTGTAAAATCTCAAAACTCTTTGGAGGTATCACCATGCCCATCCTGTGTGCGCATGTACCCAGGATGTTGTTGAGATATATGAAGAAATTTTTGTCTAGGTACGGCCAGGAAATGTTGATCATGGCAGCCAGTAACATTGCCGATGTACACATGAATCTAAATGGCATAACCTTGAACTTGGAATGCCCGTAGCACGTGTGAAATTCTGTCTTCATCCTATGCTTCTCAAGCATGCAGATATGATGATAGCTGCTCCGTAGGTTGATCCTAGTGGAAATTCACGCTCCTCGGAGTTGGTCAAGAAGTCCATCTGGTTATGGAAGAGGGTAGCGATTAACGATGGTAATGGCGTTAAACGCACTATACTCTGACACATTCACATTTTTACGATATCCTTTTTGACAAAGCACAAAGGTAGCATATGGTGGCATGGATGGCCCAGTTTTTGTCCAGCAACGTTTTTGTCCAGCAATATCTTCAGCCGAGTTAGTTCGTGGTCGCTCATCCAATAGGTCCTCTTGGCTGTCAGGCTGCAACCTCGCTTCAGGTCTGTCTCATTATCATTACTGCGTTGAGGAGGTGATTATTGAGGCAGTTATTTAGGAAAATACCTTCAAAATCCTCAACAATGGTTACAAACTCCGCCAGGAAGATTGCAAAATTCTTCAGAGTTGAGGCTATAGGTCTGTCGAGCTTGTGACTTCAGCAGCAGCTCTTGTGCTCCCTTCTCCTGGTTCCACGTGGATGAGCCACACCTGACATTTGTGTCACAAGTACCGCTTACCCACGTCCAGAGATATTGGCATCATGCATCAAGTTGAAACTGCTACACCTTACTCTGCCGCATCCTCTTCTGTCCTCTTGTGTAACCTTTGTTGCATCGTGGGTGTCTCGGTTGTAGGTCGTTCTTGCTTTCTGCTTTTTTTTTTTACATAATTTGTGTTGCTGCTCCAGTCCAGCTGCGGATTGTTTCACTACAAAACATCTCGTCCAAGGATGCCTTGGTTGCTCATTGGAAACGTTCTTCAGGCTGTTACATCAAGTAACTCCCCACTTTGCACTTGGGGTTTTTTATTCAGTAGTTAAATCTACATTTTTCCGTGGACAGTTATTCTTTCAAAAACCCCTGGTTTGTTTTGCAAACCAGGCTTCTGAAACATAAAATCCCCTCCATCAAGTAGTGCACGTATCATTAGTTTTACTTTTGAAACCCCTTCGTTTCACCTGTGGCAGCATCGCTGGTTGGTTGTCCTTGTGCCCCTCAAATGAGTTTTGCAAACTCAAGAACCCTCTTCTGCAGTGTTGCAAGCCATTCAGATGAGCAATCAGTCAGCACAGATCATTCTGATTGGTTTGGAGCTTCACCGTCTGCTCCTATCCTCTATCGTTTATGGGCTCTGAATTTATCAGCAACTCTCCTCCCTTTGGGCATTTTTCTGTCACTTGGAAACATTGTCCTGGTTTTCTGTAAGTCCAGTACAACCATTGATTTTTCTGATTGATTCTCAATCTCCATCACACTGGAGGTCTCCGCAAGCTGAGTATTTCCTCCATCACGACAATAGTTGTGGATTTGGGTTTGCTAGTAGTTGGATACTTACATTCGAACATTTTAGTAAGTGTTGTCGATCTAGTCAGCTACAATGGTCATATGCAAAAGGTCACTTTGGATGCCAAATGATACAATAGCTTGTTGGACTTTGTGTTTGAGGCCAACGTTGAAGTGGAAACACATTTTTTCGAGGTGATGTCACTACTGGTGATGACTTCATGGACATGTCATGTGTACTCAGTCACGTCGGACTACTGATGCAGGCATTTGAGTATGTGCCATGCTTCCTTCTTCTTGTTCAGTTAACCTGAACATACAAGAACAGCACACGGAAGTCTTTCTAGCTCTCTTTTGGAGTCAATGAGTCTTTCTAAATCCGGTTCATTCACTTGAGAGGTAAAACGCATACAGTCTACAGTTTTAAAGTGAGCTGTTAATTGGGCTCCACCAGGTTCTTGATCCAGTTGGATGTCCTTCAGATCAGACCAGCAACTCAATGCCTCATGAAAAAAAAAAGGCCATGAGGTTAATCTTCTTTTCATTGTTTTGGGCCCCAAGAACAGTGAAGTAAAGTTCCAAACTTGTTATCCACATTCACATTGTCGGTCCTTCTGGGATTACAAGATCGAACGGCTTAGGAGGTGTTGGTGGATTTGGGGTTCACTTGAGAGTGGGTTGTTTCTCTCGATGAGAACAAGTTACCCCCGTGCGTGTATTCTATGACTCCTCCAACACCATGACTAGTTGTTGGAGTAGATGGTTGTTTAGGATTTTGAGTCCCATCACCTTTTGGTATAAGCCCTCATTAATGTGAGAATTTTGGCCCATGCCTCCTCCCATCATGGCAGGTATTATCCTGAAGGACAACGACGGAGGCAAGGGGATTGCCGATGCATTCGTTGTATCTCCCAGTTCTGAGACATCCAGCAACTTTAGTAGTGTCTAAAATGTTTGAGTCATTGGCATAGAGGCCAAGAGAATTGCATAGAGTAGGGAGGAAAACCACTCCCCCAGGTTGTTGACATATGCAGCATGATGAACATTCAGTCTATTATTTGAGAAATCAAGCTCGAGCTCCATGCCAAGAAAAACCTGTGCTGAGCCAAGATTCTTCATTTTGTATGTTGACTGTAACAAAGTGCCCCTATTCTTCTGGCATACTTTGGGCTACGTCCAAATTTTAGGGGCATGTGGGTGATTTTCTGATTTTTGGAAATTGTGCAAGCGGTCGAGCTCACCTCCGCTCGACCGCTGATGTGAGGAGGAGGAGGAGCGAGCGAACTCTCGCCAGCGTGTGGAGTACGCCGGTGCAAGGGGGGGTTTTGCTTGCACCTGCGAGCATGCATTCCAAACACGCAACCCGAGGGTTGCGATGGCGCCCTCGGCCAGTGGCATACCGGTGACGCTACCCGCTGAGAGGTTGTCTCTGGCTGGAGCTCCGACGACGGATGCGGTCAACCGCTACAGCAAAACTGGTGACTGTAACCGTGCGACGGTCGCAGTTCTCCGGTGGCGTGTACAACACGGTGACCGCACCCACCGCCAAGAGGCATACGGGACCAACGAGGTGGCTCGCCGAGAGAGAGGAATGACCGTCGATCTCGACGATCGACGGCCGAGAAGTTCTGGCACTAGGCATTAGGTGCAAGTAGAGCATAAGGTTCAGGTGCAAGCAGAGCACTGGGTTCAGGAGCAAGGAGCTTGTTACAAAAAGCTAGGAAAGCAGTAGGCAAGGGCCAGGACCAGCCGGCCGAACAATATAAAAACCTTGTACTTTGTTCATTGTGATTAACATGATAACCTGTCATTTCCAGTTCTGCCTTCCAGACTTCTCCAAGTCTATCTTTCTGCTGCAACTGTGCTCTCTGTTGAAATAGTATGCACCTTGTCCACTGCCTAGCTGGCTAGCTACACATACAGACAAGGCATGCACTGCTCTGTGGAGTACGTCCCCTTGGTCTGTTTTGAGATGGGCCAGGAATGCACTGCCCATAATGGGTATGTCCCCTGTGGCTCATCATAGGAACCATACCTTTTTGGCATGGTTGAATAGGCACCGGAGTCTCAGACGAGAGATCGCAGGTTCAAACCCCGCGACGGCCACATTTTGTTGTGGCCAAAACTTGGACAGGAAGCTTCTATGAAGCTTACTAAAAGCCTGGCTTGAGGATGACACTTGGCGGTCTAAGGACGCGCCAAGTAGGATTGTAGGTTGAGGTTGGCTCCAGTGGAGCCACTACAAGCAGAAGCTTTAGCAAAGCTCTGCAAGTATAAAAGCCTGTACCTTGCATGCATCCATTTACAGTTCTTGCCTTTGAGACTCCTCACAGAGTGTCCAACCAAAGGTAGACACTAAAGACCAACATGCGGACTTCGTGAGGTTGCAAACCAAACGAACCTAAAGTGTGGATCCCTCGTTCGAGGGTGATATGTTATCTTGGTTGCAATACCAAGAGCGGTTGGCGGCCTCCCATGTCGGGACCCGTTTTCTAGACCGTTGCTATCCGGCGCATTGACAAAGGGTTATGGGCCCACACTTCTGGTTCTAAGGCACGCTTCCAAGACCGACTAGCGCGTGGTCTTGCAGGGCGCACAGGTACAACAGGGACACGACCATCGGACGGCTCCATCTGCTCCATCGGCTCCATCGGCTTCTTCAGGTAGGGTGCGCGCACGTGGCGGACTAGGGGAC
>SZWC01010425.1:79216-100001 GCA_023375785.1 Penium margaritaceum | reverse complement strand
AAAAATAGAATTTATCACTCCATGGGTCGCTTTCCCTCCCCCTTGCGCCAGGCGTGAAATTGACAAGTGTCAATATGCGATTTCTCCCTCACATGCGCATCCGATAGGAAGCCGTTCCCAAGACAAGACCCACCGATCATCCATGAAATGATACGGCATCGTCGAGGAGTGTATTGTCTCAGTAGACTAACCGCCACAAGAAGTAGGTCAAAGAAAGCAGCTCCGGCAAATCTATCCTACACATGTACATATACATATAAATGTACACATACATATACATATACATATACATGTACAAGTACATGTACATGTACATGTACATATACATATACATATACATATACATAGACATATACATATACATATACATATACAGATACATATACATATACATATACATATACATATACATATACATATACATATACATATACATATACATATACATGTACATATACATATACATATGCATATGCATATGCATATGCATATGCATATACATATACATATACATGTACATATACATATACATATACATATACATATACATATACACATACACATACACATACACATACACATACACATACACATACATATACACATACATATACATATACATATACATATACATATACATATACATATACATATACATATACATATACATATACATATACATATACATATACATATACATATACATATACATATGCACATGTTTATGCATGTTTTTGCTTTTTCATATAGATAACAATACATGTTCACATGTATGAACATACAGATGCATGTATACATATAAGTATACATATGCATACAAGTACCCATGTAGAAGTTATTACTTTATTCGCTTCTGCTGTTTGATTTTCACACCATGTGACGAATGACGGATTTTCTCCTTGATTAGGGGTAAAAGTGAACAATGTACATTGTCTCTCCCTTGATAAGGGGGGACAAACCCTCAGTTCTTGCTGTCTTCTTAACCACACTTGTTTTGGCACAGTCGCCATGTTCTGCAAGTCACCGCGCTGTTTTGACTTCTCCACTTCTAAAGTCCAATGGGGTCCCTCAAAGGATCGTTGGTATGGCTAAGTCCCAAGTAACTCCATCGATGTCGCGGTCATTAGAGAACCCCGTTGTTCTCTAGTCGCGGTTAGGTAACCCCGTGAACGTCTTCGCTGTCGGAAAACAAAAAATCCATCATTCTTTATCTCATTTTCAAACAAGAAATCAAATCTTTCCAAAAACGAAGGGCAGTCCGACGTAAGGGCCATGGTCTGTCAAGCTGCTCGCCTACAACGCCCTTTTTCTAGTTTGTCAACCGTGTGACCCTGACAGCCTATCCCGCCAACAAGGGAGCCCCGCCTGCCAATATCAACGAGGGGGCCCTTTGACTGTTTCTTGTGTGTTAGAATAGCCCCACGTTGTACAAGGAATGCATACGAAGTCCAAAAGCGTCATGCCTCTCGCTTGTTAAGCACACGTGCACACCGGATTTCATGATCGCAAGAACCGGAATGTGATGTACTGGACGGCTAAGTGCTTCCCAATGAGGTTTGAAGATCAAATTCCTGTGTATACTTGGGTTTGTAATAGAGATGGAAGTTTCCAGTACATGCTGTACGGACATTCCGATGTGGGATTCAGCTATGCTAATGAGTAGTGTCGAGCAAGTCCGTAAGCGTGCAGTCATTGGCCGGTAGCGACACTATCCATGCCGGGTCGCAAAACAAGCCAGCGTACCCTCCCGTCAGTCGCCGCCCAAATGCGGGCCTCGGTGCTAATGCCACGAGGAAGTGGGTCCTCCCGTAAGGGGTAAGAAAGACCTCGGGCCCCTAGGTCGGTTTATTCAATCATGGATCAAGTGTAGAAAACTATCACACTTGTGCCCTTGTGGACACAAGAAGACAAGACATTGTTAGTCCAATGGTGGATGAAAAGTAAAAAATGCCCCCCTTAAACGAGGCCTCACGTGGACAAGCAAAGCAAACAATTGCCCCTTACCACCAAGACTCCATGTCAATCGCACGATTTTGCAATGAAAACGTGATGTGTTTTCTATATGGTTCCATTTACTTATCAAAATAGAATGCACACATCCATTTAATTGTATAAAACTCTGTATATCATTTCAGTTGAATGGGCCCCAGTTGGACATGGAGTCAAAGAAGAACGTAAAAATGGACATCATTGTCTATTCCTTTTGAGATCAAACAAAATTTGAGTGCTCGTCCAAAAACTGGACCAAAGTTCAGTATCTTTCATAGCAACCCCAATGTACTAGGAGTGCAAGTGCACACATAAAATCAATGTTCCCCCCCTTGTCATGGATAGGTTGCCTACAATATAGCACAAGCACTTTACTGGACATGCCCTTTGGTTGTTTTGTGTCATTCTCTCCCTGATCATGTTTGATGGAAAACAAAGTTTTAGTGGTTTGGTCGGGATCCTTTACCAACTAGGCCAACATCGCAATGCCTAAGGGTCTTCATCCCTCAAGCCATCCCGTCGAACCACGCATTGGCCAAGAACCTCTAATCGATCCACATGGCGCTGGCCACATGCTACACTCCCCCCGGCTTGGAGTGAGCCGCCCTCAGCATCCGCATCTGAGACCCGTACCCCGACGGTCCAATACCAATGTAGCAGGTTGTAATGATTCCTTCATTGAATAGACCAAAACCATTGTGCTTGAGGGTCTCTAGCCCTCAAGCTTTCCCCTCCAATTGGCCACATCCCAAGGACCCCCCCTTCATCCACGTGGCACCTGCCACTTGGATTGAGTTGCAACCCTGCTCCATCTTCGTCTACTCCAAGTCCAAACTTCTGGCCTAGTTTTCTAAGAAAAGAATGTTTCATGTCATGTGCACATTAGACTGTTTTCTATCCTGTTTGGAGATGGAAGATGAAGTACAAAATAGAAATACCACCATTTTTACAGCCCTTTGTCGTTGTCTTTACATCTCTATGGTCAAGGGTGAATGTTTTATGATTTTCAATACATTCCAATCTTTGAGTGGAATTTTTATCACCGACCTTCAATTGGACCACTTTTGAAACCCCCATTAACAAGAAATTGACATGTTTGCTCATCTTGGAGAGGGATTTTGTGTGCTTGTATATGAATGATATAGGTGTGATTGCCTGTATCCAAAATAGACCAAATTTGGTTATGCTTCCTTTTCCACTCAAATGCCAATGACTAATGGAAGGTGTACGGGTGGAACGTTTGTGAAGAAAACTTGGAGGTTATGCCTGTTGATCAGTACCAGTTTTAGTGGCCGAGTTCTTCGTAAAACCTCTTCTGAGGCCTTAAAACTTTGTTAAGAACGTCCTACAAGTTATTTGGTTTAATGGGTGGGAGGTTACTCGTCACTAGCCATCTCTCGGTTGGCCGATGACCCTTCAGCTTCTTACGCATCTTCAACCTTCACTAGCCTCTCAGCTACCAACTGTCCCTTAGCTTCCAGTGACCCTTCAGCGTATAGTGACCATTCACCTTCTAGGTGACCTTACAACTACCAAGTGACCCTTCAACTAGCTTGTCTGGTTGTGCAACCACTCATGTAGTTTTGTAACTTCATACAAACCCCTTGTTAGGAGGAACTTTGAAGGTATACTAGATGTACTTAAAGGTGGCCAATTCACTCAACACGAGTAGTCTACCATCAACCACTTTAGAGCTCCCTCCTACCTCACTCATCCATCTCTCCAAGTGTTGCCTTCAGCATTTGGACTTGGTAACGTGTAGAGACCACGTCGTCCCTGTGGCTCCTCATCGAGAAAGCATCCAGAGTGGTCATCCTATGGTTCAGCTATAACCAATTCCTGACGTGAGCACTTGGTGCGGTGCTCAACTTGTACAGCTACAACACCTAATACTTCTACGTGCCTGCCTTTTAGACTTTGTGTGACAAGTCAATTGTGTGCATTAGGATCTACGTACACATCCATGTGTGATGTATGTATTCTTCATATTTGCGTATGTAAAAACTAAGCGTGTGCTTCCACTTACGAATGTTTCGATTTCCTCCACATGGTATCAGAGCAGGGTGACGACTTGTGATCAACAACTACAAACACAAGGAACGCAAGCACCATGCACAAAGTGGAAGACTTCCAACGACTATAGCACTAGGCATTCATGCACCATGGCCAAGAGCAATAGCAAGCAAAAACCTTACACTCGCCACCCAGCATGTAGATTAAATGCAACTTCTCCGATAGTGGTTCGTGGCCCACGTTACCCAACTTCATAACTAATTCGACCGCCAGATGCAAGAAGTAGACATGCACAGGTAGCAAAGGATTCTCTGCCGTCAACAAGCTGAAGAGAACCTAGCTCTAACAAGGCAATAGGTGCATCAGATGGTCTCTCAACTATACCAAGAGGCTCAGACTCGCATTGATAACCTGATGCAATAGTATGTACGATTATCAGCTTCACAAAACCTGCATCCAATTCCAGCAGCTCAACCTATAGTAGCTCAGCTTGCAACAGTCAACCCATATGCACCTACTAGAGGAGTATAGCTCTTGACTCCGATTTCCTACTATACCAACCTTGTTAACATGTCAGCCATCTCTAACGCCTTCAAAGTAGACAAGACTAGCACACAGAAGTTCAATAGTCTAGACTTCTCCCATTGGGCATATACCTTTGAAGAATCAAAACATCCACACAAGCTGTGGCAGTTCTTCAACGGCTAGTGCATACCCCCTACCTCAGGGAGCCCTTCAGACTTCTTGGAACAATTCAATCACTAGAGATTTATGGCATACTCAGTCCTTTCCAAGAGTGTGGTACCAAGCATCTAGATAGCTCTCCACATGTACGAATACACAACCAAACCCACCTACTATATATGACAATACCTTCAGCAACAGTTTCAGGCCAACAACTCCACCCCAAAAACTGCACCTCTTTGCATAACTCTCCCACATCCACACTAGCCAGTTGAATGGCAATGTCAAACTCTACATCGACAGAGCAAAGGATATCTGTGACGAGCTCGCAGTCACGCACCCACCACTGTCAGAAGCCATCTCCTTGTCTTACTTCATGAATGGCCCTAGTAAAGAATTTGGGGAAGTGAAGGACATTCTTGGTTAGAATCGCCCTCAACTCCTCCATGCAAACATTTTTCTGCACAATGCTACTTCAAGAATAATGTGACACGAACCTTGAGCAGCACCACTAGAAAGGACTCATCAATCTTGCTTGCAGTGGCTCAAATACGTCCTCCAAAGTATGTTTCATCTCATAACTTACCTCCAACTTGTCTTGTGTAGCATTAAGCTAAGCTAGGATGTCCTCATCAACGATCTACTACGTATCACCAAATAATGTCACCCTTAGCTCACCTCCCCATAACTCTGAACAACGTTCTGTAATCACATGCAGAATTTGCACCAACAAGGTGCACATTGAGATGCACTGCTACATTCAATAGCAACATCAACAAGAAGGAGAGGTTGTCAAAATGTGAATGCCAGCACAATGCCAACGAGGAGGACCTGCCACGTAGGAACAATCTCTTCACGCCTCAGGTAAGGAGGAAAAGGAAAATGAGAAGGATAAAGTGGAGGATTTGCCAGTGAAGGGAGGTATAACTTGTCATAAGGATTTGACTATCCTTAAGATCCTATCGTGCTTGGATTACAAAGCATCAAATGAAAAAGTTGGTACTTTGGTTCGGTGTATCCATTTTGAGTATCTTGTTACGCCACTTGGGCAGGCTAATGTTTTAATGAGCATTGATTGATCCCATGAGCTTGATGTTCCATCCTCACATGAATGAGTTTCTGGTGGTGTTATTCACATTGTCTTGTCCTCGAGAAGAGATGCTCAAAACATCTTCTATAGGATTTTTATGCTCTTCAAATATAGAGGTGTTTCCAAGCATGTCAGGTGAATAGGCACATTGTAAGGGACAAGGGACACCATGTACAATGGAAATAAGTGGACTATGTGAATTTGAAACCAAAACCTAGAAACATGCATGGCATCCAATTCCTTATTTGATTTGTCAAAGACCTGATCTCAAGACCTCATCTCGGGAAACACGGACAATAATGTGCTACTTTTTTTGCTACTATGTACTGATCACTGTTGCAGTTGGGGTGAGAAGGGGAGAAAGTGTCTAAAAAAGCTAGACCTTACAACGTGTGCTACTCTGGTCTAGGTGCTTTGAAAAAATGAGCACTGAATGGTGAATGATGCAAGTGTGGCATTAGGAATGCAATAGTAAAAGATCATTAGAAATTGGCGGTTTTATATGCGTCTTGTGAGTTAAAAGATACAAGGCTAAATTTTGATTCATTCTTTAGCGCACTAGCGATGCTACACAAATTCACCGCACTATGTTGTATTGAATGATCACTGTTCCTCAAAGTACAAGTGACGCAGGTGAACCTGATTTGTTACCAAAACTTATACTTGGAGTTCTCAGAGATGTTTTCCTCTCTCTTTTGACATATACGACAAACCGGATAATGTAAATGAGACATAACCTTTGTCACCGAGGCCAAATTTCAACCTCAATATCATTTCAGTGTTGATGGGATCTCTAGCTATGCTTAGCCTAATTCGGCATGGCTATGGTAGGGATAAGGAGTCAATGGATGGTGCTCCTACTAATGCCGTATGAGATGTGATGTATTCACGAAGGGCGTAGGAGTAGCAGATTCTTATGCCTTGGAGCAATCATTGGTGAAGGAGGTAAATGACACTCATTGCTTGGCTCAATCTGGCTTGGACAAGACCCTTCGTGCTTTGGGATGCAAGTTTGGAGTGTCGTCGAAGGCAATTCAAAGAAAGTGTCTTGTGAGCACTTGAAGGCAAGCAGATGAAGGAACCAAAGGCCAAGTTCCTGGGATTGATGCAATCATTGCTTGTACCAAAACAACCATGTTTTGGTATATTGTTTAATCTCACCCACAAGTTTCCTATAAACAAAGTGTTGGTTGTGGTGTATTTTTTGTCCAAGGTTACATACTTTGTCATGTGTCCAGAGAGCATCACACCTGTAAGCATGGCTCACATTCACCTTGGCCATGCCATCGCATTTCACAAAGTACCACATTCAATTGTATCACATTGTGATCCTTGTTCCACTTACAGTTGTAGAGATACATTGAAGATGAAATAGACACACAAATGTAGCTGACTATAAGTTACCGTCCACTAAACAATGGATGATAGATCATACGAAACAAAATTTGGAGTAGCTACTACAAAGCACAATCCCACTAGATGGACCTGAACCTTTGTGCGGTAAAGCTTCACAACACATGAAAGATGGCGGTGTCATACAAAAACTCATCTTTTGAAGTCGTATGTGGCCAATAACCACATATTCAAGCCACCCCAGCGAGTGCAACGTCCCTTTCAACTATGAAGCACATCACAGCTTGGCTTTCCATTACATCGAACATGGTGTACCACACATTGTGGAAGATTATAAAACAATGGAGGCAAGGGGAATAGAAGCGGCACTCGGTGAAGGTTTAATATGAGCGATGAGCTTATGTCGGATTTTACAAATGTATAGCTAATAGGGGTTGGGAGCACATGGCCCCAACAATGGCGAGTAGTTACATATTAGAAGACGCAGTCAAAATGTCTTACAAGGCAAAGCTTCCATCTTATTAGGCCATACATTCTCTATTCAACATCTCCGCGTTTCATGCCTATCACGAACCTAACACATTAATTGAAGGTCATGGGACATCTCCACCTCATACTGCCAAGGTTGAAACAAGTGAGGAGTTTGAGGTAGATATCATTGTACATTACCAAAGGGGACGTTGGCATGGGATGTTTGTGTAGTGGAATGGGTTATGTGCTGAGCACAACTTGTAGCAACCAAAAGCCAGCTCCGATATTGGAGGTTGTAGAACTATTACGTAGGAGTATGCCATGCCAGCCGAGACATTGTACCTCCAACAAGTAAGACGAATGTATCGATACGCCCCATTTTTTGTGTACACTTAGAGCCACCAGAAAGTGTCATCAGATATGGCGGACAATGCTCAAACCTTGACAATTTTGTGCGACAACAATCATCCTCTCATGTGCACCAGAAATGAATACCACGAGTTGCTACCTACGTCCCTCTCAAAAGCTGGTCATCTGTCAAACAGCCTTGTCGAGGTACATAGATCTCAACCTCATGGATGAATTCAACAAGCAACGTGTTTATCATGTCATGTCCACCGGTCGGGACGTACATCACATTGAACCGTGGTCCTACAATGTTACCCTTGCCGAGTGTCAACGCTATGGCACGAGTGAACACTAATGAGTCACAACTCCAGATCGCATTATCAGAACAAAAGGTTCACCATGTTGTCATGTGATCGACATGCAAGGCAAAGTCACATGTACCAAGAATACATCTTGGAGAACATTTTGTCATTGCATAAAGTTTTTATGCTTCTATGTCCCATCCATTACGTATACTCTGTATGTCTACACCAAGTAGATCGGTATGAGTGGAACCGCCGACCCACAAGGCCAATGTAACGGATTGGACGGAATTCTTGGCTGACCAAGCCAAAACGGTGGTACTTGAGGGTCTCCAACCCTCATGTCATCCAGTCCAACCGCCCATAGACCAAAGATCCACGTGTGTGCCACATGACGCCAGCATTAACTTGGAACGGTACAAATAGAATCTTGACCCTTGGGACGAAGGTAGTGGTGTACAAGGGTTTTTTCACATGGAATTACTCCACCTTCCCATCCGCTTGCACGGATGATCCCGCTCAGATTTTTTGGATCTTTCACTAGTGTGCATGACACTTGTCATGCCACCGGATTGAGATGTTTAGGACATCGGTGCCTATGCCAAGGACTTTTCTCTATGGAACCTGCCCGCGTAGGACGTAGTACACAACTCCTTTTCATTCAATACCTAATTAGTGGCAGCAAAGGAAACCGTTTCCAATGCCAAAGGTTTGTCAACCCTTCACCTTGACCATGTAGGTCAATGAAGCGTGCATCAACTACACCGTAGTTGAATGAGGTATCCACCTGTGGATCAAAAGAAAACTCTTTTGACTTGTTAAGGCAGTAAGTTATACTTTGAGGAGTTTGGTGAACGATCGCTATGTGCGATCGTTTTCATTCAAATGAAACAAGTCGCAAATAATGTTTATAGACTGACTAAGCAATACTGGTGTCACGGCTTACATTTGCATGGTTGGAATCTATCCACGCGACTTTGTAAGAGCAAGTACATCAAGGATGGACTGTGCTTTTGTCCTCTCGCATTGTGAGATGTATCGCGCTCTCCATCAGAGTCTAGTAAGGAATTTCCTTTCCAAAAGTCCAATTCAACGGGTCTTTGAAATAAACATTTGGGTACCGTGCTATCGCCGAAACTTGCAAAGTGATTAACTACATCTTTTTTGGGTCCGGCCCATAAATCGGTTCTGGCTCCCTCGTCAGTGGGCGGAAATCTTTCCGAAAATGGCCTTCGAAAATACTTGTCGAAAACAACGGAGTAGAGACGGCCGTTTTCTTGTCGATGTAGTAGCCACGCATGCTTTGTGAGCACGTTGTGCACTGTCCTCAACGGTGCACGCACATCGAGGGACAGCATCACGCTCGAGCAGACATCCAACTATGTGCAAGCTGGGATTATAATCGCGTGTTTTGAATTCATGCTATAACGAGTCGAGTCTCCAGCTCCTGCTCTGAAGTCCTCGTCGGAATTTACAGAATGGCGTTCTCATTCCGCATGAGGGGTTTACCCCCTATGTAGGACTGAGGGGCAATCGTCATCAATGAACCAGAGCAAGGAGAATCGATTTTTTGAGTTTCCAGAGTTGCATTTCCGTTTTTAGTCTTACCCCTGGTTTTGGGACCCAAAGCGGGGGTTTTACCTCAAACTCGTGCATTTGCACGAGTTATTCCGTTGTTTTACTGTCAAAGTTTGTTGCAAACGAACTTCAATGTACGTTTTTTACGTCTAGGTATGAAATCGTTGCGTGCAAGGTAATTTTCGTGCCACGACTGTCGCACCTCTCTTGCCTCTCGTCCTTCGTCCCCCTCCCTCGTCCTCGCTTTCTTGCTTGCAAGGAGGGTGGGCAAGGGCAAGGGCACGAGGCCACAAGGCCTCACCCTTGAGGCCCTCACAGCCCCTCAACCACTGATCGGACTGAGGCCGCGATCGATTGCTGGCGGCTGGCCGACTAGTGGGCGGCCGGTCAAGCAATCGGCCGGCCGGGCGTCGAGCCGGCCGGCAGCGAGCTTGCCGGCGACCAGCGAAGTACTGACCGCCGGCCATCTGTCACTAATGTGAGGGGTGGTGCATAACCACCCCTCGCTTCAGCAAGGAGGGAGGGCCGAACCGGCCCTCCTGCTAAATTCCTCCCACTTATAATGAATCATCCCGGTTCATAGACAACAAGCAGGTTTGTCAATCATTGAGTCACCAACATTGTGAAAGAAAATTTAATAATTTCAATCACCAGCTAAACATGAACATGTGCATGGAAATTGGACCTAAGTTGCAGCTTGTCAACCAGCACGGCTAGTGCCCCCCCCCCCCTTTTAGGTTGGAGTGTTCACACGACAACCATGTTGGGCGTCCTCAACCTCCTATGGTTGCAGTCCATGAATGCCGTCCTGTGGGAATGTTGTTCACTTCTTCCGCATTTAGGTGGTGCCCCCTGACACGCGTCCATTCGTGCCAGCTGCCAGCTCGCACCAATACTCGTTGACCACCCCTGTGGACAACTGAGATTCGGGCTCCCATGAGTTATGTTCAGGTCCCCACTCAGCCCAGTGATCAAGGTATTCTCTAACAACCCACGACCAGAGAGTACGCTCTCGGTGCTGGAGTAGGCAAAGAACTGTGTATTGGCCATCTGCAGAAAGGAATGTCGATGGTAGCAGAACAGTTCCCGCTGCCATGTATGGAGCCAACAGGCTCACATGAAACACGTCATGTATCTTCATAGTCAGCGGAAGCAACAATCGATATGCCACTGGCCTAATGCATGCAACGATGGAAAATGGCCTAATCTGATTTGGTAGAAGTTTTCGCGCCCTTGGCGACTTTGGCCAAAGATTCTTAAAGCTAAGCAACAATGTCTCCGATGTCAAACGAGACCTTACGGCGACTTTTGTCGGCATATGCCTTTTGTCGTTGCCGAGCAGCTTGGAGGTGACCTTTCACCTCTTGTAACAAGAAGTCAATACGCTCGGCAAAGGCTTGAGCAGAAGGAACATGTCCTCTTGTACTCCCACTCTTCACCAATGAAGAGGGCACCACCGGATGCTGACCACTGCTCAACACAAATGGTGTGAATTGTGTAGACTCGTTTACCGAGGTATTCATTGGAAACTCTGCTGGTGTTAGGAATTCGTCCCAGTCATTCATGGCAAGGTCCACGTACATGCAGAGTATTTTCTCCAGAGTGCGGTTCATGTGCTCTATTTTTCCGTCAATTTGAGGGTGAAACACTATCGACATCTGCGACTCGCCGTCGAAGTATTCGTGCATCTTTTGCTAGAACTTACTAGCAGTTTTTTAATCTCGGCAAGCCCTGGTACTTTACTACACCCTGAAAGAATAGACAAGGGGTCTCCTCTGCGTTCACATCAGTGGTTGTAGGAATGAAGTGTGTCATCTTTGTCAAAAGATCCACAACCACCAGTATTGCATCGTGGCCACGGGCCGAGAATACCAGGAATGAAGTCCATGCTCACGTACTCCCATGGAGTCCTAGGAATGGGAAGCTTTTGGAGGAGTCCAGGAGGATTCTTGTTACTAGCCTTGTTTTGAAGTCATCGGTTGCATGTCATGCAATTCTTACGGACATCGACACTCCATTCTGGCTACCAATAGTGGTCTTAGAGTGCTTGTCTGGTCTTTCGAGGTCCCACATGACATGCGACCGGCGGGTCATGGAATTGGGAGATAAACTTTGGTCGAAGGTCTCCCGAGTTTGGCACAACAACTTGTTTTCCGTGCTGGAAGATTCCTGCGGCCCTCACAAATCTGTACTTGTCCAGATTTTGAGAGTCTTGAAACCAAGAATCCACACAGTACCCCATCTGGATCCTATTTACAAAACCGTTGTAATGGATAATCTCTCGTGGTGGTTGCCACAGAGGTATAGGGGGATCTGTTGTTTGTACTGTTGCTGCTGTAATGGCCATAAAACACCCACCGACCTCGGTGGTTGCTTTGATTTCCACAGGCTGTCGGCTTAGTGGGTTGGCCACATTGATACGTCCTGGCCTATATTCCCATGTGAACAAGAACTGGCTCTGGTATTCGCTCCAACGCGCCTGTCGTCTTGACATGTTTGGTTGTGTTTGAAAGAACAACAATGGTTTATGGTCAGTCACGACTGTCACACCCCCTTCAGCATCCTCGAGGTAGCAACGCCACATCTTGAAAGCGTGTACTACCACAAGGAGCTCTTGATCCCCAGTCGTGTGCTGCGTTCCCGCGGGGATGAGCTTCTGGCTCTCATACGCAACTGGGTGACCGTTCTGCATGAGGAAGGCTCCGAGTTCTACTGCAAACGCATCACATCAAACCTCCTACGGTTGCGATGGATTCGGAAGAGCTAGGACGGGCGCCGTGGATATAAGCTCTTTTACTTTGAGAAAACTGTTCTCGCAAACAGATGTCCATTCCCATTGCACATCTGTTCACGTGATCTTGGTTAGCGGTGCTGCCAGGGTTGAATACCCTTGCATGAACCATCGAAAGGAGTTTGCAAGGTCAAAGAAGGACTGAATCTGCCCAACATTTTCCGGGCATGGCCAGTTTACAACGGCTTGGGCCTTTTGTGGGCCGACACGAATGCTGTCCTAGCCGACGGTGTGTCCAAGGTATTCAAGTTCATCTTGTGCAAACTTGCACTTACTCACTGTGGCATAGAACCTCTATTCCCAAAGGATTACGAGGACTTCAAACATATGTTCTATGTGCTTTTCCATTTACTTAGAGAGAACCAAGATGTCGTCTAGGTAAACCAAGACAAACTAACCAAATTGCTTGATGAACGTTCCGTTCATGTCTTCTTGGAAGGTTGCCGGGGCATTTGTAAGGAGGAAGCATAGCACTCAAAATTGATAGTGTCCCATGTGCGTTCGAAATGCGGTTTTGGGCACATTTTATTCCGTGATGCAGATTTGATGGTACCCTTGAGACAAGTCCAAGGACAAAAGCACTTTTGCCCCTTGGATTTGGTCAAAAAGGTCCTCAATCTAGGGTAAGGGGAATCGATTTTTCACCTTTACCTTGTTCAACGCCTGGTAATCCATGCACATGCGTAAACCACCTTCCTTTTTGTTCACAAAAAGGATCGGCGCACCGTATGGCGAGCTACTTGGCTCGAGCCATCCTCTTGCAAGGCGCTGTTTGATTTGGCGTTTGGCCTCATGCCTTTCTGCTAGACTAAGGCGATACATTGGTCTGAACGGAGGAGTCGCCTCCGGCTGCAGTAAAATCATGAGGTCCATGTGTCTTTCTGGTGGAAGCCCAGCCGGTGGGTCTTGGAATACATCCAAGAACTCTGCCAATAGAGATTTGATCTCTTGTGACGTGTCTTCCTTCACGTTGTCCTCCACTTTCTGAAGCTGAGCCAAGAAGTATCGATAACCTTGTCGAATACGTCTCTTGACCTACATCGTAGACAAGTTGGCATGGACTTTGAGTGGGGTCGGTGATAATTCCGTACTCGCAATCAACGTAATGTGACACTGTCCTTTTCGAAGGATCAAACACTTTGATTCAAAGCACGTTAGAGCCTTGTTTTCACGGAGCTAGGGATCGTCCAACACCACGACAAACGGGTTAAGAAGGCTGAGTACCTTCAATGTGACACTCTGTGTGTACCCTTGAATACAAATTTTTGCGTTACAAGTACCAATTACGGGTGTCGTACGGTTGTCACCGATGACAACTACGCCATTCGATGGCTCATATTTCAGGGCAACGTACCGGATAAATCCAAGGCTAACAAAGGAGTCGTCTCCTCTAGTTTTAGCAAGTATGTTCATGGGATCACTAGCTAGGTGTCCTTTGAACTGCATCGTCATGTTACCTCCACTCTTCCGAGTGAACAGGCTCGACGATGATAAGCCGAGTTTGTGATAAACACGGAATCTAGATGGCAGACCCCACAGTTCCCATGATTCACCTACTCTAGTCTATATCTTGTGGACACTTGTAAACTCGGCTAGCAGCTTCCAGTCTCTGAATTCAACTGGGTTGAAATCGTCAACTAAAGGTACCACGAACGTGATTGAACGCATTGCTTTGAGAGCGTTTGCTTCAATCACTGTGTTATACAGTTATTACACGTTGGTCAGTGTTGCCGCCGCTAAGCAGGTTTGGTCATGCATCTTGTTCGGTGATGCAAGATTTAGCGGGCAATGTCGATTGGCAAGTACAGACGGAGGTTCAATGAGAGGGGAGAAAACAACAGAGAAATTTGAAGTTGTCAAGAACTCAAATCGTCTAACATCCTCGTCTGAAAACATGAACCCACACTTGTGATCCAGTTTTGCCCCCGGGTGGTCCCCACTAATGTCACTTAAGGGTGGAGAAAACCCGCCCCAAAGCCTTGTCTGTTACCACGACCGGACCCATTGCCGCGACCGCGACCCTGTCCACGGCCCTGTCTGCGACCTCTTGGTGCACCCTCCCCACCAGCTGCTACTGCATCGGCTAATTTCGCGGCCTCTTGTCCACCACTAGCAGCCTCAGGGCACTATGCCCTGAAGTGTCCAGGCTACATGCAGTTGTGGCACAATCCCTCGCGGAAGACAATGTAATGACGCTCGCGCACCACTTGTAACTCGTCGTTGTTGCAGCCACACTTGTGGTTGGGGGGCTTGTTCCCACTAGTCTTCTTACCTAGGGGGTTTACCGGTTGCTTACCCTTAACCCCGCCCCGCTGCACGGCTGTCCCTCCAGCCCCTACAGTATCCAAGTGTGCATCGCTATGCACGCATGTTCGGCCATGCATTCAAGTAGTGCTTTGGGTTTGCCGAATACACTTCACTCATGTAGTCTCGCAACGCCCTCTGGCTTGTCCAAGCTTGGCTTGTTGCGGTCGTGGTGGTCTTGTCCTATAACTTCTTGCTGGCAAGATCATCGTGCAAGTACTCCAGCAGCAAGCACTATGGATTCTCAAAGTTCTGGAAATCGTCGCTCTCGGGAAAGCTTTTGGCTTCCTCCACGAGCGTAGTAAACTCACTCAAGTAGGCCTTAAGCGAGTTACTCAGCTGCCTGAAGTCCTTGATCTTGTGGAAGGCGCCATGTGCCTCCTCACCCTGGGTACACTTCTTATGCATGGTTGTGTAGAAGACTGCCCATTGCATGGGTTGTCACTCAAGGTGAGGCCTTTACGCACTCCACTCCTTGACCACATACTTGAAGAGCTTGTCTTCAAGTCGCGTCATGGCAAGGTCGCCCCACTGACTGAGTGGAGTCTTGTGGATGCGTTGGACGTGCTCCATGCGGTTCAGCCAGTCGGTAAGCTTCATGCCCTTTCGGAAGATCTCCACACTGTGGAGGAAGGACTTGTTCATGACCAGCCTCGAAGACGTCAAGGTAGGCAAGTCGTCGCTGCCACCGAAAGTGGCATCAGCAGGTGCAATGCGCTACGCTTGCTACTGCATCTGCACCTGGGTTACGCTCTGCAACACCTTGTCGAGGTCGTCGCATCAGCGGCTTGCCTCATGGGTAGCTTGCAATCAGAATCCAGGTCCGTGATGCTCTGCCCGACATGGGCTAGCAGGCTGGCGAAAGCGAACTTCAGCTCTGATGTCGTCAGAGCATCGGTGATAGCCTCCAGGGCATTGCGTTGTCTGTACACCTTTATCCACTGCAGGAGGGTACAGTTCGCATACACGCCTCCTAGGAGTCCCACCTTCCAGAGGAGAGTGTCATCAACGACAATGCTCGAGTGTGCGCTGGCCTGCCCCATTGCGGCTACATCGTAGGAAGGGGGGTCCGCTCCCACTCCGAGTGGTGTCGTACCTCCATCGTCAGTTGTGATCTTCAGTCGACACATCGCCTCAGCAGCAAACTCGGCAAGCCGGCGGTGGTCATCGCGAATTGCCTTCGCGACAAAATCGTCCAACTCGTTCTTGCGAGAACTTCCCGCGTGGCTGCTTTTGGCGTCTTTGTTGCTCTTGGCAGCCTTGCTACCGTCGGTGGCTTAAGGCGATGCGGCAAGCGCCTTGCCCTTGTCAAGCAATCAGCTCGTGTTCGCCGCATGACGATGGCAATGATCGCGATCCTCGTCGCCTTCACCATCGTCGGCATCGTGCTTTTTGGCGGGGTCCCCCTCTAGGAGATCCTCCTCCATCGCGTCGTTCGTCACGTGGGGGTCATCCACCTGTGCGTCGATGTTCTCGTCGAGCACTTTTTCTGGCCTCCACATGCATTTCGGTGTCGCCAAGGTTTGTGTTGGTTGCCTTCGACGGTACGGTTTCCTTTAGTTTGGCAACCGTGCTCATGGCAATGGCTCCCAAAACTTGGAGTCCGCTGAGGGCGTATGGTGAGGCCATCACCATCTTGCCCTTGTTGGTCCTCGACGGTCCGTAAGGGTGCACACCGGTACAGAACCGCGGTTCTCAGGTTGGAACCGGAACCGCGGTTCCGGTTCCGGCTCAGAACCAGAACCGCGGTTCCGGTTCCGGAACCACGGTTCTGCCTGGAACCGCGGTTCTTCACGGTTTCACACATGAAGACACGCACATGCAAACTTCCTCTAGACAAAATCCAGGGACAGCAAGTTTACATTTGACAATGCTCACCTTTCTCACTTTCATAACAGATTGATGACTATGGGGAAACACCAAGCATTACTTCATAAACAATCAGTTCGTCATGGGTTCCCTTGTCATACACACTTGGTGTTGTCTTCTGCATTAGCCATGTTCATATGTTGAATTCATCATTCCGATTGTTCAATGCAAAAACTACCACACAAGAGATGGAAGAAGAATGCATGTGAAATCAGTTGACTGATGGATCACAACTCTACTCTCCATCGCCATCGTCATCATCGTCATCACCATCCCCACCCCCCAAACCCACTCCCACCTCCATCACATCATCATCGTCACCGGTGTCAAACAACCTTTGGCCCTCTAACTCATCAGCTGCCTCACCAACCAACTCTGTTGTGGCTATCCGGCGTAGTGAAGTCACTTGGTCTTCCTCCTCCTGCAGTTCTGGGGCCACATTGCCATGGCGATCAACTCGGAATTCTAGCAGGCTGCGCTCGTTGATCCACGACTTCATGGTGAGAAGATTTTCTATCGTCAAGTGGTCGAGCGAATGGCGGAAGTCGGTGATGACGTGCCGGCCGAGGGAGAAGAGGCGCTCGGACGGTGTGGATGTGGCTGGGACCGCAAAATGGTCCATGGCAGCAAGGAAGAAGGTGGGAAAGGAAATTTGCTTCTTTCGGTAATGGCGCAGCACGTTGCACGTCGGATCCTTCGGGGGAAGCTTCGCCCACCTGTCCACCTCACCCTCAAGTGTGGTTGCAGCTGGTTCTTCAACCCGGGGGGCTGGATCTCGTGGCGCAAAGAGATCCTGCGATGGATCTGCCAGCGCAGCCTGCAGCAACTCTTCATCCTCTTCTTGCTGTTGCAGCACGCGCGGACGGAGTTGGCGCACCTCTGCTGCTGCCGGCGCCGCTGCAGAAGTTGCTATAATCTGGCTTTCATCACCTGTATCTTCTGCTGCTGCTGCTGCTTCTGCTGCTGCCGTTGCTGCTGCTTCAGCTGCTGCACGTGCCTCCTCCACCGTGGTGTAGTATGGGCAAAGTAGCTCGATCACCTTCACTTGGAGTTCAGCTGCAGACTTGATGCCCATGAGCCGGTGCGTCTTGTCGAAGTAGCGCAGCCGGAATCGTGGGTCAGCTGCTGTTGCAAGCACGTGACGGTCCGTTACCAGGGCTGCGTACATCTCCAGTTTTTCCTGGACAGCTTCAAGCCCCGACTTGATGTCCGCAAGAAGCTGATCCTTCATGGTGAGTCTGCCAGCTGCGCCACGCCGCTTTCCTTTCTTTTCTGCATTGATTGACCGCACCTGCCACCCATGGATCTTTGTCAGCATGGACTCAAAAAAGGGGATCACCAGGATGAGGGTGGGATACTTGCTGCCACTAATGTCATCTGTGTATGACTTGAACGGCTTCAAGATGAGGGTGAGCAATGCGATGGTGGACCACTCCTCATCAGTTGGAGTCAGCAGCGTGCCCTCTCTTCCATACCCTGCCAGCCATGTCACAAGCACCTTGCGCAAAAATAACACGCGGCTGCACATATCAAGGGTTGAATTCCACCTTGTCTCGGTGTCAAGATGAAGAGGGAGGTACTTCACACCAGCGGCAGAGGATGCAGAGATGAGGGACTGCTCCCTTGGTGTGCTGCGGGTGGCAAATGTAGCAATAGCCCTTGCCTTGCCGATGACGTCGGCGACAGCGGGGAGGGACAGTAAATCATTGACGGCCAAGTTCATGATATGCCCCAAACACCTGATGTGACCTGCCTTCACAACCCCGTTGCCTGATAGTATGACATGACGGTCAATCGTTGCATCATTTGTGCTCTCATTGTCCACAGTGATGCAAAACACACGTGACCACAACCCTCAACCTTTCAGAGCATCAGAAAAGACATCAAACATATTCTGTGCATTTGGTGACTCTGGAATGGCGGGAAAAGAAAGCGCCATGGACTTGACCTTGAAGTCGTTAACCCAGTGTGCAGTGATGCCCACATGTTTCATGTTTGCATCTGACTTCCAGCCATCAGTGGTGAAACTGATGGCAGAGGTGACCTCAGCCAGCAGTTTGCGCAACCTAGCTCGGAAAGCAACCGCCCCTGTTACAATGCCGCGTGCAATGGTCATGTGTCCAGGCAGATGAGCGGTGGGATTGCAATGCAGAAATGCTTTCCCCAACCAGAACGAATCCATTGATAAGAAGGACAGGTTTTTATCTATGACGTGCTTCCACAGACACGTGAGCCAATAACTTTTGCTGAAGGTTCCCCCCACTCCTGCAACGGCACGCTCTATGACAGTGGCACCTGCTCCTGGATCTGCCCTAATAGCTTCCACGGCGGCATTGACAGCATTTGCAGTGGCGTGCTGCAGTGCGGCAGTGACCTCTTGCTCCTTCATGTCCTTGAACAACTTTGGGTGGGAAATGCAAAGATGCTTTCTCATTCCGCTGGTGGAGCTCTTCTTGCACCCAAAATCTCTCCTGCACGTATTGCAGTCTGCCCTGTCCAGATCATCTTCCCGTCTTTTGAAGTAGCGCCAGATGACGGCCTTCTCCTTCTTGCGCTTCTCACCGACCTCCCCTTCACCAGCCTCATCATCATCTGACTCGTCCTTGTCGGATTCTTCTGCAGCCTCTCGGTTGCCGCTCGAGCTCATGCGGTCTACCATGCTTGCTGTGCTGCTCGTTGCCACAACCCCTGCCAGAACTGCTATTAGCATTGCAGCAAGCACAGCTGCCTTTGCTGCTTGCTGCTGCTGCTGATGTTGGTGGTGCTGAACAACTTGCTGGCTGCTCCTGTAGCTGGTGCCGGTGCGCAACGTTTTGCTTGCCACTGCTGCTGGCTGCCTGCCAATGCAGCTGCTGTTGCTGGCTGCATGTCCCTGCAGCCGCTGCTGCTTGCTGCCTGCCCCCGCAACGTTCTCCGGCTCCTGGTCTGGCTGACCAATCCGCTGGCTGCCCCTGCAGCTGCTGCCGCTGCACAACGTCGTGGCTGCCACTGCCACTCATTGCCTCTGCAGGTGCTGGCGCGGCTGACCAATTTGTGGGCTGCCGCTGCAGCTGCTGCCGCTGAGCAATGTGCTATGCGCCGCTGCTGATGGCTGTCGCTGCTGGTGTTGGTGGTTTTAAACAATCCGGCGGCTGCTGCTGCCTTCCTCTGCGAGTGCTCGTGTGGCAGACCATTGTGCTGGCTGCTCCTGCAGCTGTTGCCGCTGAGCAATGTGCTCGCTGCTGCTGCAACTGGCTGCCGCTGCTAGGGCCGATGGTTATGGCCAATGTGCTGGCTGCCCCTGCAGCTGCTGCCCCTGCAAAACGTCGTGGCTGACGCTGATGCTGGCTGCGTCTAAAGGTGCAGGCGCGGCTGCTCCTGCAGCTGAAGTGCAGTTGGATGCAGTGGTCTTGCGGCCGCTAGTTGAATGTGCTGCTACTGTCGTTCACTAGCGCTGCGGCCATTGCGGCCATCACTCACTGGCAATGGAGGAACTGGGCTGAGAAGAGGTCTCAACCGAACTGGTGAAGAGCTTCGTTGCAATGAGACGGAGACAACTGACAGTGTAACAGAGCGGCAAACAGAAAGAGGTTGTCGGGGATCGTTGATGACGTCGCCACTGCTCACGTCACCTGCTGAAAAAGGAAGCCTCCTCATAGCGGAAGCTTCTTTCAAGTGCAGTGCGAAAGAACAGAGAGTAGGAAGCGGCAAAACGCATGGGCGTGCGTGCCATACCCTCGCACGGCACGCAATAGCCATGAGCTGCTGCGCCGCCAAATGCATTGAACGGACAAGAACCAATCACATTTGACGAGGATTGTCCATTCCGAGGTGGCGAGGACTGCCGATCCTCGCGTTGATGTGTCGGCGGTTGAGAACTAGTGACATTTGACGGCTCGAACATCGTCATGCGGCCTTTCCGAGGTGGCGAGGATTGCCCGGATTCCGTCTCACTTGGACAACTTAGACGTGTTCGAGTCACGAGGTGTTGAACGCGTCCACTGATTTTTTTTT
>SZWC01010425.1:60806-72318 GCA_023375785.1 Penium margaritaceum | reverse complement strand
GGGGGGGGGGGGGGGGGGGGGGGGGGGGGGGGGTCCATTGGGAACGTAGACATTTGGACGCATGTGAGGGTCTACAAATTCAACAATGTCTTTGAAAAATAGTCGGCCCTGTTTTATGTATCATGAGATACCTACATCAATGTTTGAGCTTGCTTTAATAATGTCTTGTGCATCCTCTCTCAAACTTTAAGCATCGAAAAAACTATTACATGACTTAGTTTTGCATGGAAGTGAAGAAAGAGAGTCTCTTGAACACTGAAATTTCCATGAAACTTCATATGTTTTCATGTCATAATACACACATTCTAGATTGCATAAAACGTACACGATTAACCATAACTCATAAATGGAACGAGCACGCTCACATGAAGCACATCACGTATCTTCATACTTGGTCGATGCAGCAATTGGCATACCATTGTTCCGATATGTACACCAATAGAAAATGAACCAATCCACTTCATTAGAAGTTTTGTGTCCCTCGCGACTTCAGCCCAAGATTATTAGTACTATGGAACACTTTGTTACTGATGTATACTGAGACCTCACGATTAATTCTATTGGCAAATGTCTTTTCTCATTGTCGAGCCGCTTGAGTGTGACTCTTCACCTCTTGTAACAAGGATTCTATACAATTAGAAAGGTTGGTTTTCGTGCATATCTCATTGTACTCTGTTGTGTCTTCCCGGCTTGTGTACATCGGCGTGTAGATGACTGACGGCGAGACTCGACGCTGCTGGAGTGTCGCTCGGTGGAGCCGACGCGCGCTGAGGCCCACGCACCGTTCACTGGAGCCTCCTCCCTCCGGCGATACGCTCGGCTCCATCGGTAGGCCTCCTCGGCGGTTGGGCCGCTGGCGGTCACTGCCACTGTAGATGCCGTTTCCGTCCACCCAGCTCTGTTCCTGGTTGTGGCATAGCGTCTGCAGCATCATGTTATGCCTAGGGTCCATGTCTCCTACTGTGTGGCCCTGTTTGGCGTCACCGACTGTCGTAGGCGCTGCCTGGAATCGGGCAGCCATAACTATTTGTTGCTTTTTTTCAAGCTGATTCTGACCGCACGACTGCGTTCACAGCGTCGGTATAATGGTATGGTCCAGTTTTCAGGCAAAACGGACGACACCCGGGTTTTGGGCTGTCAGGCGTCCGGCAGGGCTCATCGAGAAAACCCTGCCTGGCAGAAAACAGGTCTAGGACTGTTTTCTGATCGGCTGGTTAGCTGAGTAACAAGTTCTACACTAGTGGGGGGGAGCTAGAACGTGGAGGGGTCTTTCATTGTTGCCCATTCTTCATTCCTAATGTCACTTTCAGTTCTCAGCTACTTCCTAGCGCTAACACTGGCGCGCGCCTTCTTGAGTAACAAACCCAGAGCTTCCAGGCTTAGACTCTAGAGTAGCAGACTGAGGGGGCAGCTGACTTAAGCAACGTGCATGGAAACCCACACGCTACATCAACAACGGTGCTGCCCCAACCTGTTGCCTAGGTTTTCAAGCTTGGTATCAGAGCCAGAGCGAAGCAGCTATAGCAAAAGACTAGCGTACAGGTGCTAGACAACGCTGGTGGACCCCCATACGCGACAGTGCAGGGGAAATGCTGCTGGATTTTTTCCGGCAGCATTGACCCACCTGGTGGCGGCGTCAGATTTTTTCCCACGGCCACTGGGCCAGGGGAAATGCTGTCGATTTTTTTTTCGGTAGCATTGACCCCCACGCGTGACGCAAGGAGGTGAGCGGCAGGCCGCGTCCGACACCTGCGGGCGACGACACATTCTGCAACGTCACCCAGGTGCAGTGACTAGCACCAGCACACAGCAGCAGCAAATTGCAACAACGGTAGCCGCAGGTAGTGGCAGCGAGCAGTGGCAGCAGCAGCTAGCAGCAGTTGCGTGCAACAGCAGCAGCTCGCAGCAGCCCACAGCAATAGCAGCCCACAGCAGCAGCTCGCAGTAGCAGTAGTAGCGCGCAGCAGCAGCCCGTAGTAGCAGCAAGTAGCAGCCGCAGCACACAACAGCTGCAGCAGCGTGCAGCAGCAGCAGCGGGCTACATCAGCCGCAACAGTAAGCCGCAACAACAGCTAGTTGTAGCAACAGCAACAGCGAGCAGCTGCTGGCAGCAGCCAGGAGCGGCTACTGTTGCTCGCAGCTCGCAGCGAGCGAGCAACAAGCAGCAGCCCGCTGCTACCAGCGAGTAGCAGCTCGCTACCGCCAGCGAGCAGCCGCCCGCTGCTCGCAGTAGACAGTGGGCAGCTGCCCGCTGTGACATACGAAAAAGGAAAAAAAAAAAACGGGAATGAGAAAATATCCCCACCCCATTTTTTTCTCTGACGTGACTTTAGCAGCAATAGCAGCAGCAACAGCAGCCGCAACTACAACAGCAGCTGCAGCAACAGCAGTAGCAATGTAGCAACACTAGTAGCAACAACACAACAGTAGTAGCAGCAGCAGCACCTGCATCAGTAGTAGCAGCAGCACCTGCATCAGCAGTGGCAGCATTAGCACCAACAGCTATAGCAGCAGCAGTAGAAGGAGCAGTAGCAACAGCAGCAGCTGCAGTGGCTGTAGTAGTAGCAGTAGCAACAGCAACAAAAGCAGCAGCAGTGACCCCAACAATCGCCGCTACTGACGTCAGCATCCTACTGCTGACGTCATTACTGACATCACTTATGACATCATCAACAAAAAAAAGAAAAACAGGGGGAGAATGGGGAGGGGGAAGAAAACCAAAGAGTGGGTAGAACTCCCACCGTCCCAAGCCACTGCTGAGATCACCAATACAATGAGAAAAAAAAGGTGGCATCAAACAATGGCTGGTTGTCCTGGTGGGGAGGGGTCCTCCTCTGTTAGGGGGACTCCCAGTCCTCCTTTCTTGTAGCGACTGCAACAGCAGCAGCAACAACAGAAGCAGTAGCATCAGTAGTAGTAGTAGCAGCAACTGCAGCAGGCGCAACAGCAGTAGCAGTAGCAGTAGCAGTAGCAGCCCACTGGTATTGTTAGCGATAACCCTAACCCCCTCACTGCTCTTTAGCAATGGCTCGTTGCCTTGACGCAGCAGCTTGCAGCGCTAGAGCCGTTAGCCTCGCAGACTTCCACCAGTGCACCGCCATCGTTCATCCCTCCTGGGCATGCAAGCCCAGCTGTATCTGCTGCCACGTACTACCTGGCACAGCAGCAGAATCAGCACAAGCAGCAGACAGTGACCTCCGTCCTTGGCCCCACTATGGATGCCGGCCGCAGGCAGAAGGACTTTGAGACGCCGCCAACGCCGCTTCAGGTCGGCGAGCAGTTTCGGAGCTAGGAGCTCAGCCTCTGGATCTGGGCGCAAGGTGAGGGCCTGTTGGCATACTACACCCTCCCTTATGATGCCGCCCAGGCCGACCAGCTGTATGACGCTGGTCGCGCCGTCCGTGCCCTCGTCCCAGTCGCCCCTCCAGCTTCCCGCCTAGCCTTAGAGCCTTTCCTCAGCGACTTCACCATTGGCGCATTCCTAGACCCTACATCCGCATGGCACGTCCTCACCTGGCCCCATCGCCTATCCAACAACGCTGAGACCAGTCATCTGCTCGGGGAGTTCAACTCCCTACACATGGGGGAGACCAAGACGGTCTTTGCCTATTGGCAGCGGGCAGAGGACATCCTTCATCGTCTCAGCAAATCTGCCCCTCCTATTCTGTCCGCGCTCCTCACCATCAAGCGTGGTGCCACCAGCGCGTACGCGAACGTCTTCATGCACTACCCCCAGGACGTCCTCTCCACCATGGCGGCCCCAGGTACCCTCATGCCCTGGGCATACGAGCTCTTCTTTTGCATTGAGGAAGCTCGTCTAGAGTCCCGGCTCCATCGCACGGAGGCTCTTGCATCCCCTGCCGTCGCCTCCCCTGCTGTCGCCTCCATAGTCGTCGCTTCCCCCACCGCAGCTACCTCCTCGTCTTCAGGGAAGAAGAAGAAGACCCGGAACAAGAAAGGCAAGGGTCTGTCGCAGCAGCAGCAGCAGCAGCCGTTGGCCGGGTCCAGCGATGGTGGCTCGATCTGCCACAACTGTGACCAGCCCGGGCACGGGTGGTACACGTGCCCTCTCTCGACAGACGAGGCGCGCGTCATCGCCATCATGCGTCGCCAGCTAGAGCGTCGTCTTGCCTTTGCCGCCGTCGCTGCCGCTGGCCCTGACACCTCCACCTCGTCCAGCAGCTCTGCCACTTTGACAGCGGTGCCAGTTCCACAGACACCCGCGCCGTAGCAGTACTATCCGCAGCCGTCGGTGCCTCCGTTCCCGTCATCGGCACTGTCCCTCCCTTACCCGGGCTCCGGTGCCATCACTCCGCACTCGGTCTACACTCCCAGGCCGTCCTCCCGTGAGCGGCAGCTGGAGCAGTTCATTGCGCTCCAGCTCGGCCGGACGTGCCCTCCTCCCTAGGGAAGTGCGAGTTGCTTCACCTCCTGCTCTCCTGCCCAACCTTGCATGACTGAGACTGATCTATGGTCGTGTCCTATTTCCTTGGCTGTCTCATCGTCTCATGTGGTCTCCTCTACCCCTCCCTATGACGATGTTATGTGGCTTGACGATTGGCAGTATCGGTTCGCGCCTCCTTCCACCGCGTCTGCATCCCTTGTTTGCTGCCATGTGACTGTCAACGATCTGGCGACCTCGGTCCAAGACCCCGCTGACACCTGGATCATCGACTCCGAGGCCACGAATCACATGACGGCCTCTCGTGAGGCCTTCAGTATGCTCGGTCTTGTAGGTGATGTCTCCGGTGTCCGGACAGGCTCTGGACAGGTGTTGCCTGTCTGTGATGTTGACTTTGTTTGTTTCCGTGGTCTTGCCGGTGACGTCTTTTTGACCGATGTCCTTTTTGTCCCTGGTCTTGAGCTCAGCCTCTTGTTTGTCACTGCCCTTGACCGCATGAGCATGGACGTTGTGCACTCGCGTGGTGTTGGCACTATGTCGCTACGTCCGTCTGGTCTCATTGTACTGCACGCCGTCGCCCGTGGCAACCTGTGGCATGTGCCCCGTCTTTCCTCCTCCCCTTCCGTCTCCTCCCCGTTGGTCGCCACAGGCCATGTGTTTGTCACCAACAAGCTTTCTCCTTCGCACACTCGTCTCTTGCACCGTCACCTTTGCCACGTCCACTCTGCTGCCGTAGACAGCATGCTCCGCACTCAGCCGGTCAAGGGCCTTGACCCGGAGACTTTCCCCCTCTCGTGCCCCACAGAGTGCATTGATTGCGCTTACGGGAAGATGCACTGCTCCGCGTACCCTTTGTCTTCCTCCCGTGCGTCCGCCCCTCTTGACCTCGTCCATTCGGACATCATGGGACCTCTCCCCACCGAGTCCATCAGCGAACACGGTCGCTATGTTCTCACCCTCACCGACGACTACTCTCGCTACTGCTGGGTCTTCTACCTTCGGCAGAAGAGCGATGTCGCCTGCACCATCCAGGACTGGCTTGTCCTGGCGGAGCGCGAGTGTGGCCGCTCTCTTTGCCGCTTTTGCTCCGATCGTGGTGGTGAGTACATGGGTGAGGCCACAACCTTTCTCGCCTCACGCGGCATCCACCATGAATCCTCCGCACCCTACATGCCCGCCTAGAACGGTGTCTCCAAACGGTGGAACTATACCATGGTCGACGCGGTCCACACCATGGGGGTCGAGTCTGGTCTCTCCGATGGCTTCTACTTTGAAGCCATGGCCTACATGACCTGGGTCTGGAACCGGATTCCCCACGGTCCCCTTCCCCGCCTGTCCACACCTTACAAGCATTGGTGCGGTCAGCGCGCTGACCTCCGCCCGGTTCGCGTCTGGGGCTGCGTGGCCGTTGTGTGGCTGCCCGCCCCGCAGCAGGGCGGCAAGCTCACCCCCCATGGACGTCCCTGCACCTTCCTCGGTGTCTCTCGTCAGTCCAAGGCCTGACGCTTGTGGGATCCCTCCCGGCACTGCATCGTCGAGTCCCGGGATGCCCTCTTCTTTGAGGACCTATTTCCTCGTGACCTCATTCGCTCCGGCTTGTCTGTGTCTATCCCGTCGCATGGGGTAGTGAGTCCGTCCTCCGTCCTGCCGCTTCCGGGTGACACAGCCCGAGTCGCGTCCGCTGGTCCCTTCGGACAAGTAGCCCTAGTCGCGTCCACTGGTCCCTCCGGGCCAGCAGCCCCAGTCGTGTCCAGTGGTCCCTCTAAGCCGGCAGCCCAAGTCGCGTTTGCTAGTCCCTCCGGGCCCACGACCCCAATCGTGTCCGCTGGTCTCTCCGAGCCGGCAGCCCCGGACGTGTCCGCTAGTCCCTCCGGGCCGGCAGCCCCAGACGCGTCCGCCAGTCCCTCCGGGCTAGTAGCCCCAGTTGCATCCGCTGGTCCCTCCGGGCCGACAGCCCCAGTCGTGTCCGCTGGTCCCTCTGGATTGGCAGCTCTAGTTATGTCCGCTGGCCCTTACGGGCAAGCAGCTCCAGTCACGTCCGCTGGCCCATCCAGGCCAGCTGCCCCAGTTGCATCCGCAAGCCCCTTCGGACCAGCAACCCCGTCTGCCTCCATTGGCCCGTCGGACCCCGTGCCATCTCTTGCCCTGTCACGCTACACACGTGGCCCAGGCGGCAGCCTCGGACCCAGACAGTCGGTAAGAGCGCAGACTGTCGCACCACGCTCCATGGCACCTCAACCCCCTATGGCTCCACGTGTCTCCTCCACTCCCACGGTCGTGAGTGGGGACCCTGGCACCAAGGCCCTTGGCTTGACCACCTCGGCCATCATTACAGACCTTCACCCGGGCTCCGCCATGCTTCATCATGAGCATGAGCACGCTGTCGTGGCTGTACTCGCGCACATCCCATCTGGGGCTCTAGATGCACACGCTCTCTTAGTCCGTTCCACAGCATGCCCGGAGGACCCAACCACCCTACGCGAGGCACGAGCCTCTTCTGAGACGGCACACTGGGAAACTGCCTGCGCTGATGAGCTTGCTGCTATCCGACATGTGTACGACCATGTGTACGACCTCGTCGACTTTCCTCTAGGTCGGAAGGCCATCGGCACCAAGTGGGTCTTTCGGCGCAAGTGGAAGCCCGACGGGTCCCTGGACAAGAACAAGGCCCGCCTTATAGCCAAGGGGTTTTCCCAGATTCTTGGGGTGGACTACGACCAGATCTTTGCCCTAGTTGGCCGGTTCTCCACTAGCTGGACGCCCTTCAGCCTGGTCACCCAGCATGGGTTGGAGCTGCATCAGATGGACGTGAGCAACGCGTTTCTCCATGGCTCACTGGAGGGTGATGAGATCTACATGGTACAACCCCCAGGCTTCGACGACGGCACTGGGAGAGTCTGGCGACTGCGTAAGGCCCTCTATGGCCTGAACCAGTTGCCTCGGTGATGGAACCAAGTGATCAGCAGCACGCTCCTTCGGGGCGGGCTCAAGCGCAGCACAGCTGACCCCGCACTGTTTGTCACTCCGCGAGGCCAGACTTTCACCGTTGTTCTGGTTTACATCGACAATCTCCTCATTGCGTCGCCAGACACGGCTGCCATCCAGGATGTCAAGGACTTGCTGCACGCTGCCTACCAGATGAAGGATCTCGGATATGCCAGAGTCTTCCTGGGCATGGAGCTCGAGCATGATCGCTCCCAGGGCGTCCTGCACATCCACCAGGCCGCCTACGTGAAGACTCTATCCACCCGCTTTGGGGAGGATCTGCCACTCGTGCCGAGCGCATCCTCACCCATGTCACCCAATGGCCAGGTGAAGCTGAAGAGTCCTGACCCAGCTATTGCGGGGGAGCCAGTTGACGTGACCACGTACCTGCGAGTCATCGGGTCACTGATGTTCCTGGCAACGACGACGTACCCAGACACCGCGTTGGCCCTCAACCTCCTCGCCCAATTTTCTCAGGAGCCACGTCACCTCCAATACAAGGTCGTGATCCGAGTACTGCGCTATGTCATATCGAATCCTTGACGAGGTCTCATGTTCCGTCGTCAGCCGTCTGTGGTCGCGGTGGGCTACACCGACAGTGACTGGGCTGGTAGTCTGGACAATAAGAGTCGCACAGGCTGGATCTTTTTGATTGGCGGCACAGTTGTGTCCTGGCGCATTGGCAAGTAGGGGTGCATTGCATGGAGCACTGCTCAGGATTAGTACGTGGCTCTTGGCTCAAGCGCGTGTGAGAGTATCTGGCTGCGTCGTTTGTTGTCCGAGTTGCGTCAACTTGTCGCATCCATCACATTGCATTGTGACAATGAGAGTGCCATGGCCATCGGCGACAATGACGGCGTGCATCACACACGCACAAAGCACATCAAGGTTGAGTATCACTATGTGCGTTCGTTGTTGCATGACGGAAGCATCAACATCGTGTGGGTTGAGACAGCATGACAGTTGGCTGATTTTTTTACCAAGGCACTGACGATGACTCGTTCAAGAAGGCTGTGAGTTCGGTCGGCGTGCGTCCGTGAGTGGCTCTCTTTGTCCCTACTTGCATCTCTGCGTGGCCTGGAGGAGTTTGGTTGTTGATTGTGTCTCTGTTCGCACATGTGCACTGCGCCTGTGAGTCATGGGGGAGTGTTGGTTTATGCGCATCTCTCATTGTACTCTGTTGTGTCTTCCCGGCTTGTGTACATCGGCGTGTAGATGACTCACGGCGAGAATCGACGCTGCTGGAGCGTCGCTTGGTGGAGCCAACGCGCGCTGAGGCCCACACACCGTTTGCTGGAGCCTCCTCCCTCTGGCGATGCGCTCAGCTCCATCGGCAGGCCTCCTCGGCGGTCGGGCCGCTGGTGGTCACTGACACTACAGATGCTGTTTCTGTGTACCTAGCTCTGTTCCTGGTTGTGGCATTGCGTCTGCGGCGTCATGCTATACCTAGGGTCCATGTCTCCTGCTGTGTGGCCCTGTTTGGTGTCAGCGACTGTCGTCGGCACTGCCTGGGTTCGGGCAGCCATAACTCTTTGCTGGTGTTTTTCTAGCTGATTCTGACCGCACGACTGCGTTGGTATTATGGTATGATCCAGTTTTCACGCAAAACGGACGACGCCCGGGTTTTGGGCTGTCGTGCGTCTGGCAGGGCTCACCGAGAAAACCCTGCCTGCCCGAAAACAGGTCTAGGACTGTTTTTTGATTGGCTGGTTAGTTGAGTAACAAGTTCTTCACTAGTGGGGGGGAGCTAGAACTTGGAGGGGTCTTCCATTGGTGCTCATTCTTCATTCCTAATCAGTCACTTTCAGTTTTCAGCTGCTTTCTCGCGCTTACAGTGGTGCGCGCGTTTCTGAGTAACAAACCCGGAGCTTCCAGACTTAGACTCTAGAGCAGCAGACTGAGGTGGCAGCTGACTTAAGCAACGAGCATGGAAGCCCGCACGCTGTATCAACAATGCTGCTGCCCCAACCCTGCTGCCCTAACCCTGCTGCCTAGGTTGTCAAGCTAGAAATGGCTTGAGCAGAAGGAACTTGTCCTTCGGTACACCCACTATTTACCAATGAAGAGGGCACCCCTAGATGTAGACCTCCGAATTGAGTGGCCTCGTTTACTGAGTTGTTCGCCATAAACTTTGCTAGTGCCATGAATACATTCTGGTCATTCATGGTAGGATCCATGTACATGCGGAGTATCTACTCCAGAGTGTGTCTTATGCACTCTATTTGTCCGTCAGTTGTAGGGTGAGATGCTATTGACATTTGAGACTTGTTACCGAAGTACTTGCGCATGTAATGTCAGAAATTACTAGCAGCTTTTCTATCTCAACCAGAGATGATGCGCAACGGCAAAGCGTGGTATTTCATGACATCCTCAAAGAAGGGACAAGAGGTCTCCTCCGCGTTCACGTCAGGGGTTTTAGAAATGAATCGTGTCATCTTCATGAGAAGGCTCACAACCGCTGGTGGTACATCATGGCCACAGGCCGTGTTTAGAAGACAAGTAACAATCTCTATGCTGCCGCACTCCCATGCAGCTCCAAGGATGGGAAGTTATTGGAGGGGTCTAGCACGATTATACCTTTAGCCTCGTTCCAAAGACATGGGTCACATGTCATGCAATACTTTCGGACCTTGACACTCCATGTTGTACGAGATGGTTAAATTAAAATGACCTTAAATAAATGCAATACGCAACCCTATTGTTGTTGTATTCTTGCTTGTTGAAGTGGAAGAAAGACGAAACTAACATTTCATCCGTATTGGACATTCTAGAGATGATTCGTTAGAGCACAAGATGTAAGGGCGACATAGAGATACACCTCATGATGGGGGCAAGCTAGGGATGATCATTAGAATGGGCGCAACTGGACTATGGTCGAACGATAGGAGGGGCAACTTCTAATTTGACCCCTTCCAAGACTGACCATGTGTTGAAAGGCAACCTTCTGGGCCCTGCTATTGTGAGGTGCAACAGGTGTACACATGATTATTCAACCTTGAAATCCCGGGAGTAATAAGGGCGTGGTTTTGTGTACGATCTGTATTTCAAACAAGGGTAGAAGTTTGAACAAAATTGAAAAGACAAAGAACGCTAAGTTTTCAACTCCCCATTCTTTGAATGCCCAGGCTTCTGGCTGATACCCATCGGCTAGAATCCCCAATGGAGGTTCCCCGTCCTCCCCTTGTAGTCAAGTGGCCATCTGTTCCATCGTGACCCTCAATTGCGAGGGCCTCTATCAGACGTGGGATTGGGAACAGAGAGGGTGTTGGTTTTTTGTGCATCTCTCATTGTGCTCTGTTGTGTCCTCCCGGCTTGTGTACATCGGCGTGCACATGACTGACGACGAGACTCGACATTGACGCTGTGTCGTCTGGTGGAGCCGACGCACGCTGAGGTCTACTCGCAGTTTGTTGGAGCCTCCTCTCTTCGGCGACGTGCTCAGCTCCATCGGCAGGCCTCCTCGGCGATCGTGCTGCCGGCGGTCACTGCCACCGCAGTTGCTGTCTGCATGCGTCCAGCGCGTCCCATCGCGTCTGCATCGTCATGCTCTGCCTAGGGTCCTTGTTGCATGTTGCGTGGCCCTGTTCGGCATCATGGACCATTGTAGGCACTGCCTGGGTTCGGACAGCCATAACTCTTTGCTACTATTTTTCTAGCTGTTTCTAACTGCATGAATGCGTTCGCAGCGTCGAGATTATGGTATGGTCCAGTTTTCAGGCAAAACGGACGACGCCCGGGTTTTGGGCTGTCGGCTGTCTGGTAGGGCTCACCGAGAAAACCCTGCCTGCCAGAAAATAGGTCTGTTTCCTGATTGGCTGGTTGGCTGAGTAACAAGCTCTACAGAGCTGGGGGGGAGCTAGAACTTGGAGGGGTCTCCCATTGTTGTTCATTCTTACTTGCTAATCAGTTACTTTCACTTTCCAGCTGCTTTCTGGCGCTAACACTGGCGCGCACACTTCTGAGTAACAAACACAGAGCTTCCAGACTTAATCTCTAGAGGAGCAGACTCAGGGGGCAGCTGACTTAAGCAACTAGCGTGGAAGCCCGCACGCTGCATCAACAACGCTCCTGCCCCAACCTGCTGCCTCGCGTTTCCTTTTGAGGGGCTAGAAGGGGGGGGGGGGG